>QKWP01002320.1:55395-73668 GCA_003550325.1 Gigaspora rosea
GAAAAAAAAAATTGAAAGATACTTATCTTATTGTAAGCAGGGAAAAAAAAATAAAAAAATATACCGTAATGATGAAAAACATACTGATTGAAAAAAAATTTGAATGATGAAAACGTTTTTAATCATTATACTTGTAATGACAATATTCTGAAATTTATCACGTGGCTGAGTTTTTTGTATATTGCATAATTTTGCTGAATGAGAAAACCCAAGCGGCATCGGGCTTTCAATTATATTTCATAACGGACATAATCGATTTAATTTATTAGGTAATAAATTGAATCGATTATGTCCGTTACAAAAGATAATTGAAAGCCCGATGCCGCTTGGGGTTTTCTTTGGTGCACATGTTAGGTCACGCATTAATATAACACTAGTTGAGTTTTTTGTAGATTGCATAATTTCGCTGAATGAGAAAACCCGAGCGGCATCAGACTTTTAATTATATTTCGTAACGAACATAATCGATTTAATTTATTAGGTAATAAATTGAATCGATTATGTCCATTACAAAAGATAATTGAAAGCCTGATGCCGCTCGGGTTTTTCTTTGGTACATACGTTATGTCATGCATTAATATAACACTAGTTGTTTACTAGCGTACGAAATTGTTTTGAAAAATAAAGTTTCTTTGGCGCACATGTTAGGTCATGCATTAATATAATGCTAGTTGTTTACTAGCGTATAAAATTGTTTTGAAAAATAAATATTAAATTGATTTAAATCGATATAAATAGATATAAATTGATACAAACAGATACAAAGCAAATTTTCTGAATATTATTCTTTAGACATTTTTACGGACTTTCTTTATAATTGATAATCGCTTTAATTCAATATTCTTTTTTTTTCTTTTTATCATTTGTCGTTCACTCTTCTCTTTTAAATCTGAGGAACAGAATTCAGTCTAGATTCCGGTGTCCTAGCGCCCTTTTATTTTCTCATTTTATCTCTTTCTTCTTCGCTTGATTTCGCTTAATATTGCTTAATATCACTTATTTTCAGTTTTATCTTTCACCTTTCGATCTCTATCCTATTATTCATTTTATTTACTCAATTCGCTTTTATTTCTTTTTCTATTCTCTCATTTGCTTTTTTCTTTATTTTCTTACGTTTATTTTGCTTTCTTTTCGTTCTCTTTTGTTTTTTTTCGTCTTTAACTGTTCTTATTCACTTTTCCTCTCTTTCTCTTATTTGCTTTCTTTTCTCTATTTCTTCTATTTTCTTTCGCTTCTTTACTTTCTTTCGCTTCATTTTTTTCTCTTTTTCTGTTTCCCTATTTTTTTTCAAAATGCGTTGGCAATGTCCTTATTGTCCTTATGATTTTTCAAAATCTAATTCATTATCTCGACACATTTCTCAAAGTCATCCATATTAATGACAGGGCAAGTTAAACTGATCCTGACGAGCAAGTAAATGCTAGCATTTATGATCTTTCAGCTTATAGTTCTAGTTACGATTCTTATACAGATGAATTTTCTATAATATATGGGGTAAATTAGTAATAATTTGTTAATAAAGTTTTAAAACGATAATTAACGATTATACTTAAATAAGGACGAAGTTATGTCAGATTCTGAGTCAGATTCTGAGTTAGATTCTTCTATGCAAACAGAAAATAACTATGATGTAAATTCTATGACATATAAAGGTAGTTGCGTTATAAAATGCTATTATAAGTTATTAAAGTTATATAATAATTGCATGTTAGAATGAAGACGTATCAGTNAATAATTGCATGTTAGAATGAAGACGTATCAGTATCACCTTATTCCGATATGGAAACAGAGCATCTTTTAGCAGATTCTGAGTCTTCTTTTATACATATCGAAATTGATCCAGAAGACTACAAAGGTGCTTCACCTGATAATGCAATTCATGACCTTCTACATCCATACGAAGTTAATTGGCCCAACAATGCATATCGTGAATTTATGGAAATTATTAGTAAACATCAACTGTCTAATTCGGTTGGTGATGCTTTTATAAAATTTTTCAATAAGCATTCAAATCTGGGTGTTTCGCCTCTCCCTCTAACAACAAAGTTTGGAAAGGAATTTCCGGATAATTCAACAATCCCTCACATGACGTTCAAAGAAATTCCTATTATAACGTTTCAAGGCGTTAATTATACGTTTTACTATCGATCATTAATAAAGACAATAAAGTCTTTATTAATGATTGATAGTATAAATCAGCAATTAGTTTTTAAATTTGTAAATAAAAAGGAGATAAGAAATAACGTAGAGTGCCGTATCTTTGAAGAGCAATATAATTGTCTCTGGTGGGAACGAGAAGAATCGTCATTACTTCCTGGTCAACGATTACTATCAATAATCCTTTATTCCGATGCAATGGCCCTAGACCATATGGGGAAATCTTCTGGACACCCTATATTTTATCCTTAGGTAAAATTAGTGTTTGGAATCGGTTTTATTTTCATATTATAAAATCAGTTTTAATCAAATAAAATCAGTTTCAAACTTTAGGTAACATACCCAACTTCCAGTGAAACAAGCCAGAATCTAAAGCTTTAATTGGGTACCTACCTATCTTAAAAGCTAAAGATTCCACAACAAAAAATTCTAAAGAATTTCGAAAATTACAAAGAAAAGTCTTCCATAAATGCTTAAGGATTTTGCTCAAGCCCATTGTTGATGGTCCAGAGCTTAATTTCATCGTTTGTAGTAATTTAACAACATTTGTCTCATGAATTTTAATGTTACTGGCTGATTTGCTTGAGGCCAGTAAGATGGCTAACGTTTACCAGTCATTTGTCCTTGTTATTTGTGTTTAGTATCGAGGGATGACTTGAATAATATTAACTTGACTAATATATTGTCAAGAATACCTAATTATATGAAAAAAGTAATAGAGAACGGTGAATAACATTATTATTCAATTCATCCTGAACCAAATGCATTTTGGGAAATAAGGTATAAATTAAAGTTAATTAGGTTTATTAGCATAAGTAAACTAATAAATGCATTTTTTTTAGCAACTTTAATATATACAAGGCTATTGTCCCTGATCGAATGCATACCTTAGATCTTGGTTTCTTTAAGTATATACTCGACTATACTAAAGAACTTTTAAACGATCAGTGTGAAAGACAAGTGATACAAATCTTTGAGCAGCGATTAACGCTGATTCCTAGGCATAAGGGCCTCAAAATATTGAAAAATATATCCGAAATAACACGCATGACAGCAGATGAATTAAGAAATTTATTTAAGTAATAATTTTCACACTTGACAACCTATATAAAGATTATAGGAAACTGGGAATTAGTAATGAACGGTTATGCCGCATATATTACAAATTTCTTCGAATGTATATTGCATCACGAGAAGAATTGTTTACTGACGATTCTTTAAATCAATTACAGGTATAAAACAAATAAGATTTTTTTTGCTAACAAAATCACCCTTCGGGACTATGTAATTCATAGTTCCGAAAGGTGATTTTGTTAGCAAAAATCCCAAATACATAGCTTTTTATAAACGTTCAAATATTAAGAGCAGTGTCATAAATCACCTGATTATTTTTTATCAGAGGCCTACCCCTTTCCTCTTTCTTAATATATAAATAGTCAGGTTCTTATATATAATTTCAACTTTTTTTACCCCCCTCCTCCCAAAAAATCACCTGATTTTTGTTACTCTCCTAACAATTAATTTACAGAAATTAATTGTGGATTGGGCCCAAGAATTCGTTAAAATAGCAGTATTTTTTGCTTCTTGGATTTGATTAATAAATTGTTGATTAAACTTGGCTAATTCACAATAAACAAAAGAACCTTTATTATCAATTTCACAAACTTTTCTAATTTTCTAAATATTCACCAAGTGGGCTACAATTGCCAAAGCTTCATTCTTGGTGCTATCACGTAGTACCTGCAATTATAAAATATGGATCAATAAACAGTATGACCACTGAAACTTATGAAACACTTCATAAGGAATATGTGAAAATACCTTATCGAATGTCGAACAAGAAAGACTATATGAAACAAATATTGAATGCAGTATGTTTTAAATATAGTAAATCAGTATTGGTATTGGACATACGTCCAATGCCAACATTGCTTAGTAGATAATCCCTAAGCATCGCTAATAATCGATTATTATTAGGTTAAACAGAAAAAACTCACTGAAAAAGATGTCCTTAAAAATATCGCTGAACAAAAGGGTTTGGAAAACTTCTATGCACTTTAACGTTAAGATCAGAAGAACTGGAAGATTTCCTTCAGAAAAATAGAAATAATTTGGACCCATTACAAGCCGAAGGCTTTCAAAACCTACTAACTGGCCTTGATGATTTTTTCGAAGTGGAATCAACTGTGTCACTTGACAAAGATAAGGGCAGTGTCATTAATCACCTGATTATTTTTTATCAGAGGCCTACCCCCCTCCCTCTTTCTTAATATATAAATAGTCAGGTTCTTATATATAATTTCAGCTTTTTTTACCCCCTCCCTCCCTAAAAAATCATCTGATTTTTGTTACTCCCCTAATCGTATAGAAATATTTTCTTCTGTATCTTTAGAAAGTACTGATATAATTCGTGCTACATCAAATTTTTATGGAAAACCAATATTTTCTAACGTTACAGTAAGTGTACCTGATAATTAAGGAAATGAATTAAATTGGTATGGCTTAGTAAATATCAGTTTCATTTTATTTGATTTACATATATTTTAACGCTTTTTAACAATAAATAACGATAATAACGGCTATAAGCGACGAAGTTAGGAAATATTCTCTAATTTCGTAAGTAATATATACTAATGCATATAAAAAATATCATTTATAAGATTCTGTTGATACTCAAGTTTTACCAAGCGACGGACAAAGATCCGTTAAAACTCGCTCTTGTTCATTGGTATGAAGAAGTTGGTGAATTATAGGGATGTCCTAAATTGAAATTAATTAAACAATACAGTTGTATACCTATAGATAGTATAGATAGAACCGTACATATAGTTGCAAGATTTGAAAAAACAAATGAATATTTGATAAACAATTTTATGTTCTAGGATTTAACGCATATATTTATATTTAAAGGTTTAAAGTGTATTTGAATTAAAGTATAATGCTAATTATTGATTAATAACGTATGATCGATATATAGCGATTTTGATTAGTTCGATGATAATCGATAATTTGATCTACATTGATTACTTACCGATTTTCGTTATTAATCGATTTTTGATATATATCGATTTATAACAAGTTAATTGATGTGTAACGCTTAATTTTAATCGATATAAATCGATTATGCGTTGTAAATCGATATAAATCTACTTAATATATTCGTGATGTATAAGCAGTTTTATATAAGTATGCTTATACAAGCATGCTTAGTTCACAAATTGCTCAAGCAGTTTAAGTTTATACTTAACTAAACCAGTTTATATATAAGTATGCTTCTACAAGTATGCCTAATAATTTATACTATACTAAATAAAAGATTTAATCTGTAAGATCGAACTTATTGCTAATATTGATATAATTATACCAATTCCAAAACCACTTTTTGATTATTGCTAATTTGATCATGGGCAGTTGATCATTGCTTTTAAAAATATACATGCATATGCAATACAGAATAATAATATACTTGTTCAAACAAAACAATATATGAGATAGTTATTTAATAGTTGTATAGTATAGCTATTAGTTTATAATTTTTAGAAATATTTTTAAAACAGGTTTAAAAAAAATAGTTAAAAACATATTTGTTTTAAACATGTTTAAAGATTTAAAAGCATATTTGTCTTGAGCAAATTTTGTATCAATATCCCAAATATCAAATTCCAGTTGTACTAAATTCTAATATACTAAATCTCAAAAGATAAATTAAAATACCAAAAATTTATAATTATAAATCTTTTTTTCAGGTTTGTTCTTTTAAGATTTAGTGTATTGGAATTAGAATTTGATATTCAGAATATTAAAAAATTAACAAGCAAACTATAAAAGTTTATGCTTTAAATCTGCTCAAGCAGGTTTTATATAAGCATTTTAACATTTCTAGTTTAAAGCATATTTGTTTAAGCATGTTTGCTTGAAGCAAATTTAAAGCATATTTGCTTGGAGCAGGTTTAAAGCATTAAAAGCATATTTGTTTATAAGCAATACTTAAAAATTTATAAGCAAACTGTAGAAGTTTGTGCTTCAAATCTGCTTAAACAGATTTTATATAAGCATTTTAACATCTCTAGTTTCAGGTAGATTTTAGATAGAGTTTTGGGTAGGGTTTTGTATTTCAGATTTTAGAAGAAGTTTTAGGTTTCAAAAAATGGTTTTGAGTTTCGGAAAAGGTTTTGGGTACCTATAATTTGAAACTCGAAACTTTCAGATTTGGCCAAAAAGGTTTTGGGTTTCAACTCTAGTTTAGATCACTTATGCCATTATAAAGTACAATAGCAGAACTTTTTACAAAATTTTAATACAAAAAAAACATGATCTTGTTCAAATCGCTTATGTATCCACAATAGTTTGTAAGTAAATTGAACTGAACAATTACTATACAAATCATAATGAATCTTCAACATGGACCCGTCTGAATTACTTATATCTTTTTAAGAACAAAAACCGAATTGTCTACTAGTTATGGTCAATCATCATACAAATTACAATAAATGTGATCAATTAAAATAAAACTTTATATAGTGAAATAAACATGCTACCAAAAAATGGGTTAGCTTTAGGATAAAATTTATAGTAAACAAGTATAAGTGGGTTTTAGGAGATTAAATAAATAGATACAACATTCGATTATCAAGAGTTTTGTAAAAATATTTGGGTAGTATCTAAATTCTGTTGAAAGTAACTTGGTGATACACATAGCATTGGCTGGTGTATGAAAATAGAATTAAAGTCGAGAATGCAATTAATTATTATTTACTTGAGGAGGTTGAAAATAAGGCATTCCATCAATTATCAATAAAGTGCAAAGTTTGGTTAGGGCCATGTCATTAATTATCTGATTATTTTTTATCAGAGGCCTACTCTTCTCTCTAGAGGTTGGAACCGGTTTTAATAATTCGGGTTTATCACGTGAATTTTGTGATATTTTAGAATTTAATCCAATTAAATTTTAATAAATTCTAAAATATCACAAAATTCACGTGATAAACCCGAATTATTAAAACCGGTTCCAACCTCTACTTCTCTCTCTTCCTTAATATATATATAGTCAGGTTCTTATATATAATTTTAACTTTTTTTACTCCCTTCTCCCTAAAAAATCACTTGATTTTTGTTACTCCCTTTATACTATGGAACATGTGATTGTCATCAAAGTGAAACTAGTAACGAAACAATGATTATAAGCTTTTATAGATCATCAAAAATCTTTTGATATAAAAATGCCAATAAAATAGAGCATGAAGAACAAAAGTTAGCTATACAAAATAATGCTTAATTCTGGAGCAATGCAATAAATCATATGCTATTTATTATAAAGGGAAAATAAATTTGTCACACCCGCAACTATATGTTGACAAAATCCCAAATTACTATAGTTTGGGATTTGTCTGCACCCAAATCCCAATACATCCCAAATTAATTCCTCAAAAACTTTATAATAATTTTTGTTTAAACAAATAGTAGATATTCTTATTGTTATAGATAACATATTTGCAAAATTTTAGACCTACTTTTTTGATTTTAATTTTTTACAAATAGCAATTGTTTTTTTTGAATTTGGGATAAGTCTGTGTTTTGCCAGCAAGTATATCTGCAACATGTCGCACCCTGCTTCAACCAATCAAATCGCACGATTTTATAGGCAAAAAATTTTATTTGTTAAAAATTTAAAATTTTACCTAATAAAGTGTAAAATATATATAAAATGCATATTATATAAAATTTTATTCTAAACAACTTTTTTTAAGCCATAAAGATAGGTTGTCTTAGTAAAAAAAACTTTCATAAGAAAAATCAAAAATTTTCAAAGTTATTATATATAAAACATTTTTTTACTAAAAAAATCTACCAGTAATCTACCGTTTTAACTTAGAAAAAGTTGTTTAGCATAAAATTTTACATGTAATACTTAAACGTAAATATAGATTATATTAGTAAAAAAAGTTTTATATGTGCTAATGATCGAAATTTTTGATTTTTCTTATAAAACATTATTTTTTACTAAGACAATCTATCTTTATGACTTAGAAAAAGTTGTTCAGAATAAAATTTTACATTATATGCTTTGATATCGTTTATTTATTTTACATTTTACTAGTAATTTTTAAAACTTAAAATTTTTTGTCAACAAAATTGTGCGATTTGATTGGTCAGAATCAGAGGTGCGACATGTCACAGGTGTGACAAATTTATATTCTCTATTATAAATATCATATTTTATTAATCTTATCTAAATCATAAAGAGGTTATAATTACCAGTTTTGTTTTTAGTATTTTTGTGTTGTTTTTTTTTTGGTTTTGGGTCTACTTTGAATTTTAGGGTTTATTTCAAGGTTCAGAGGTTATTTCGGGTTCTGTAATTCAATTTCATCTTCAAATAAAAATAATTCAGGTTTCATCTTTTGAATTATTATTTCATCAACATGTATAGTTGCAACCTTTAATAAAAAAAATGGTCTTTGATCTTTTTTTTTATTACAATAATGAAATGAATAATTTATACTATAAATTTTAGATGCTTGAGAGCACCTTTATTTTAAAAACATTCTTTTAATGAATTATTTAGTATTTTACTGGTCAAAGTAGTTATAAAAAATAGTATAATTTATAGTTTATTAACTTCTTAAATATGTACATTTCAATTTTGCCAGTTCAATAGCGTGAAATTTGTGAATTTTAGTTTAATTTATATTAATATTTTATTATTTGTAAAAATTATACAAAAATTTTGATTGCATATTTATTTTACAGTATATGTTTTCGAAATCTATTCAACTCTATTCTTATATTACATCTAATGTTTAATTTAAGAAAATTTTCATTTTAAAAATAATAATCTTTATTAATATAAACTTAAACAAGAACTTTATAATAGAGCAAACAAAATAATATAATGATTGCTGCTAGGAATTGAACCTAGTGAATCATCTAACAGTCAATGACCAAAAATATTTTAAGATAACTTAGTTTCAAAGCAGTAGATTCTATTTGTCCAAACTACCACAAAGAGGTGTATAAGAGAGCCAGGATGTAGGTAAGATTTTTCGGGTCATGTGAAAATCTGATCTATGATCAAGATCGGCCCACCCCAGTTACACAGATTATAACAGTACACATATACTTTTTTTTTGTTATATTTTCTTTAAATTTTTTTTTTCATTGTAGTTTATTTTTTCGGCGTAGTTGGTGCCGTCGTTTGGAGTTGTCATATACTTATACTATCACTTGGAGTTGCCGTACGTTGTTTTCTTTGCTTGAAACATTCGTACGTTGGTGCTTTTGTCTCAAAATGTTCGTACTATACAGCAGTACAGATTCAGCAGACACGTTGCACTGTTAATGTAGACTTGCAAAATTCATTGACAGTTAGGGTTGGGTAAGTGGTTGTGTTAGTCGAAAAATTAGCTTAGACTAATTTTTTTTGTTTATAATACTTTACTTTTGATGTTTGTGAAGAACTTACCAGTACTGTCTCTTGGAGTCGCCGTATATTGGTGTCTTTGCTTGGATTTGTCGTATGTTAACGTCGTACCAGTCTTGGCTCGTATTTGTAAGTGCCTGGTGCCATAGATGGGTTCGATTGTAGCTAGAGGGTTAAGGTTAGGATAGCGATATGTTAGAGTTAGGTAGTGTAGGATTAGTGTAATAGCTAGAAGGGTTAGGATAATGTGGAATTAATGTAAAATTATATTAATTTAAAAAAGTCATAATAAAAAAAAAATTTAAAATCAATAAAATAACTTAAAACTGTTATACTGTATTTTTACATTAGTTCTTAAGCGCCAGCGGCGCGGGCAAGCATTAGCGTTCAATGTTACAAAATTAAGGCGCAGAAACCAACAAACCAATCAGAGCCACTGCCATGTGGCAGTTGATTGGCGGTGCGGGCTTCTGCGTTAGTCATCAGTAAGTTCGTAATTTTTGGTTATGTGTGATAGGGCGTGACGTCACACCCTCCAAAGTCTAAGGGATAGGCTGCAAGAATTTTGAGGCTGTAAGAATTTTGAAAATTCGTCCACGTGCAAATCATTTTTGAAATTTACTAGTAAAAGTCTCCGGTTTCATCCAAAAATGGTGGTTTTCTGTAAAAAAATTACGATTTTTTGATTAAAATCACATTTTGTGTTAATTTTTTTTCGGAAAGTTACTAGTAAACTGCTGGGAATCCGGAAAAATAGGTTGCAAGAAATAGGCTGCAAGAATTTCGATTTTTTGGACAATTTTATTTTTGTGTTTTTCGTGAGCATTTATTAGTAAGGTACCAATTCAACAAGTTTTTTTAATAATAAAATAATTTCGTAATTGAATAGATTGTGTCAAAAAATTCAATAAATTTTATAAAATTTGTCTTTCCGAAAACTTCTGAACAATTTTTATTTTTGTGGTGTTATTGAAAATTCGTGGCAAGTTTTCCTAATAATAAAATAATTTCACAATTAAAATTTCACAGTAATTAAAATATTGCAAAAATTAAATGCTCGTGTTAATAATTTTTATGATAATTCTTTATTAATTAAAGTTATGCTTGTTAAAATATCGTTTTGTAATTTTTTGATCACATAACATTTCGGGAAACACTTGTTGATTTTGTTTTTTTAAATAATTTTTTATCTTATTATTATATGGACTCCAATAATAACTAAAAGATTTAAACAATTTTTTTTCTAATAATGATTTTCCTCATCCTGTTTTCCCGTAGCAAAAAATAAATATTGGTTTTTTGTAAAATAATAATGACAAATATTATTTGACCAAATTGTCTCAAATACAAATTTTAAAATTTTTGGAAACTAAACGTAATTTAATTTGTTCTTTAAAATTTAACATTTTAAAAATGTTAATATTAGGTTCAAGAGGAAATTGATTCATTGGTTAATTAGAATTTCATAAAAATTTACTTCTATTTATAAAAAATTGTTATAAAACTTTTTTAAATTAGATAATTTAGTTATTAGATAATATTTTAATGATTTGCATTTACGAATTCGTAAATTAGATAATATTTTAATGATTTGCATTTACGAATTTGTAAATTAGATAATATTTGGATTTTATTGAATGATCAGATAAGAAATTACCAATCAATAAAAAGAATTTTTTTTGAGATTGAAAATATTATTAATCAGGAATCAATTTACTTTGCGATTTTTCTTTAATTGATTCTTGAATAAAAAAATTAATATGATCATTTTTATATATAGTTTTATCATTGTAAAAAATTTTTAATCCTTTAATTCTTGGAGTTAAAGTAATAAAATTTATTGAATATTCTTGTTTAAAAATTGGTTCATTGGTTATTGTAAACGAAAATCCTTTATCTTTTGCTTCTTTGATTGTAATTTGTTTATTATTTTCTAAAGATTCGAATTTTTACAGAAATTTTGGTTTCTTTAATTTTTTTCGAATAAAATATGAAAATCTCCATTTTTGGTAAAGTTAGAAATGCTTAGAAAATATGTAGTTGTTTCTGTCATTTTAAATTTTAACGTATAGGCAGGTTATTTATCTTTATATAGTTTTAATTTTCTATAAAAGAAACACATTTTTATTTTAAAATACAATTTTAATTGAAATTTTTTAAAAAAAAGCAAATATTAAACAAACAAATTTACAATAACAAAAATGTTTTTTTTAAAAAAATTGTAAACAAATTTAACAAAAAATCAGTAACTTTAAAATGGGAAGAATTTAAAAATTTTGAAAAAGTTGAAAACGTTGAAGAAAATAATGAATGGCCAGAAATTATTCAAAATTTTGATTTGAATTGTGGATATAAAGAAGGAGATTCGATTCCATTTTCTAATGATCAGCAATCTTCGTCGGTAATCAATGAAGAAGAATCTTTTTCAGTAATTACCGATGAAGAAAATCAATCATTAACTGAGATAAAAAAATCAGTTAATAAATTTTTATTACAAATACTATTATTAATTTTAATTGTTATTTGTAATAGTTTAATTATTCGTGTAATTTTAGAAATTATATTTTTAAAATCATTAAAAGTTCATTTAATACAGTATTAATTAAGTGAAAAAAATTCATTTATTGCTTATATGAATCCATTTGATATTATGTTTTCACAGACATATATTTCACCAAAATTCAGAAATGGAGGGGTTGTTGAAGACATGATATTGGATTTGGTGAGTGGCAAAATAAAAATTGAAAATATTCCTTTAATAGAAGTTTGTGTTTTGGATAACAAAATTCATTCAAGTAACAATTGTAGATTGTATGCTATTCAGTCTGCAATTAAGCTTGGAGCTAAAATAAAAAAAATACCTGTTCGAATTGTTAGAAAGGAGGATTGTAATATAAAGTAGAAATATTTTGGTTCAAAAAAACTTGTTATAGAGAATACAAATTTTTTAAATGTAGTTGTAAATGAAAAATATACAAAAATGGATTATTATAGGTTATTTATAATTATTTATTTATATTGTATTATAATTTATTGTGTACATCTTTTAATAATAAAATTATTCATATGAACATTTAATTTTTTTGCAACCACATCCATTTTTTTTGTTTACACAAATTTTGCTACAATCGGGGCATGTGTTAAATATCATTTCTTCTTTTAAAAAATAATTTACATAATAAAATAAATCTTTTTTAACAAATTGATCAATTTTTCTAAATTTTTTGTCATAAACAGTGATGTTTTTATGCTCACATTCATAAAGTTTATATCTACGCCAATCGATATAAGTTTTAAAAAAAAGTTTCATTTTTTTAAGATTGGGAAAACGTAATTCTACTTTTTCATTTTCTTGTAAAAAATTTGTAAAAGGATGGTTTGGTTCTTCACAAGAATTGGTATTTTCATTAATTAATTTGTTTGGAAGAGCTTTTTTCATATTTTTTAGTAGTTGAAATTTGCCAAATTCAAATTTTTCAAGTATTGTAATATATGTAAATTTTCCACATTTAAGACAGGTATTAAATCGACTTTGTTTTTTTTTTTCTTTGAGATATCTTTTTAAAACGCATTTGCGAAAAATATCAATTACGATATTGTTGTTAGTTTTAATAATATGAATAATTTCACGTTCGTTAATATAAATTTCATATTTTTGATTTCTTGCATATTTTTCAAAGAATATTTCAGGTTGTTGTAGTACAAGTTGTTTGTTAATAATGAGTTTTTTGGTTGAATTTGTGCACATTTTTTTGATTTTAAAATTAAATAAAGAAAATTTTGGTTCTTATATAATTTTTTATTGATCTACCAATTTAAAAATATATAAATAAGATGATTACTTAAATAAAGAAATTAAATTTATTTTTTGAAAAATTACGATGCGAGGTGAAACTTATATTCATGTTATGGTAACTTCTTATCATTGCAGTCCGTGCAAAAAAAAATTTATTTGTAAAAAAACTTTTACTAAAAAGAATAAACAAAAACGCGAAGAAGAAAATGAACATACTGAAAAATCAGTTTGTTTTCTTTGCAACAAAAAACATTGGCGATGTAGAAACGATAAGTGTGTAAATTGTTGCGAAAGGAACAAATGCAATGATATTATTTGTTATCATTGTAGAAAAGATGGAATTAGATGTACAAGACCATTTCCGCGAACGCAAGAAAAATTTAGTAAATTCGAATCAAAAGTATCTTATATCAATTGGCAATTTGAACCAACAAAAGATGAAATTTTACATTCTCAAGTATATATTCAATTTAAGACGCGTATAACATTAAAAGCTATTAAAGAATTGTTTGATGATTCATCAATGTTTATTAAGAAAATCAAAACTACATCTTTATTAGCGAAATTATATTCAGAAAAAATGTATAATCATTGCGAAAAGCATAAAAATTGTAAATGTAATTATTACGATTTATCAAAAATATGTGAACATTGCGATAAAACTTGTAAACGAAAACCTGCAAGATGGGGAAGAGGAGAATTATCAGAAGATATTACTGGACCATTTGAATTTGGCAAATTTCGTGAAATTGAAAATTTTACCAATAAAAAATATATAGAATCGTTGGAAGATTATAAATTACAAGAATATGAAGCAATTGTTGAAGGAAATAAAATGTTGGTTGATGGAGCTACGCCATTAGAAGTTTTCAAACATAATTTAGAAAAAGTTCAATATTCACACAATTATGATGGAATGAAAAAGATATATGAAGATTTACAACAAGAAAAGAAGAAAGAAACTTGTCGATTTTGGCGTCCAGTTACATTTTATTTGTTTGGTCCAGGAAGAAGCGGAAAAACAGGATTAGTTCAAGAATTGTTTTCTGACGAATTGTATGATAAACCAAAAAAACAACGATCTGGATCAAATTGGTGGAATGGGTATGAAGGACAGGAGATCGTGTTGATTGATGAATTTTACACAAAAATTGATTGGGGGCATATGGTGAATGTTTTGAATGATTCCTGTCACAATGTTAAAAAAAAACATAGTGGATTTGAACCATTTATAGCAAAATATGTGTTTTTAACAGCCACAAAACCACCAGAAGAAGCATATAATTTTAGTCAAACAGGTGTTACTTAAGATGATAATAAGCGTGATTTTGGACAGTTTGATAGATGATTGGATTATATAATTGAATTTCAAGGCAAATGGTATGATGATGTGTCACAACGAACAACTTGGATTATATTTCATAAGGGTGACGAAAAAAATTTCGAAATATGGAATGGGATATCAAATATCGTAGTACATCAAATTCAATCGATCAGATTGTTGAAAAAAGCAATAAGTTGAATTCAGGAATTGATGGTGAACATATAATTGAAAACAATTATGTTTACTGGCGTAAAGCATTTCCTGAATACAAAAAACGATATTTACGAGATTATCTGAATTCAAGACAGTTATTCCAATATCAATTTGAATCAGAAAACCAATTAGAAAATAATCAATCAGAAGTTGAATCAATAGAAATTATTGAAGACCCAATGCGTGAGTCGAGCACATCAGCAAACAAACGTAAGCATGATGAAATTTTATTAGAAACAGAAACAAATACAGATAAACGTACAAAAAAATAATTATATATAGTAAATAAAATTTTTGAAATTAGTAAATAATTTTTGATTCATGAATTCAATATTCAAAACAATTAGCGTAAAATTTTTGCTGATTGCATCTGCTGATAAAAGTAATTAAAAATCTATGTTTGGATCATAATATGTATTTTCGTTCGATTGATAATAAATGTAATTATTATATTCATTATCTAATAAATAATTTGTATAATCAGAATTAAAGTTATCTTCTTTTTCAACATCTTGTTGATTAGTTTCAGTTATTGTTGGTCGGTCATGAATTTGTTCGTATTAATAATTGATAAATTCTTCAAATTCATCATTAGTAATTTCTTCAATTTTTTCTTCTTTTTTATTTTCTTTTTGATAATCAAGAAATAAATCCCAAGCAAATGCAAAATGGTGAGATGCTTGATTCAAAAGATTTTTGTATTTTCATTTTTTCTTTCGAGTTTTTTTAAATCTTTTGTAATTTCTTGCATTTGTTTTAACATGTGTTGGGCTTTATTTTCCAATTCATTAATTTGAGAAATTGTTTCTTCGTATAATTTTTTGTAATCAGTTTTTTTATTTTTTCGATTTGAAATTGTGTATAGATAGATATCTTTACCATTTTGTTTAATAAAAGAGTTTGATTTTTCTTGAGGCATTTTTATGTTTGTAAAAATTTTTCAATGATTTTTTTTAAAGTTGTTATCAGTAATTCAGTTTTATCATTTTTTATCATTTTTTTTTGGCTGGTTTTTCTGTTTAGTTTTCTTTTTTTGTTTAGTTTTATTTTTTGATTGGTACATGATGCTTGTTGATCTTGCAAAATTTTTCATAAGTAATTATCAAGTGCAAGTTTTTTATAAGGGGTCTTACTGTTTAGTAATCGATAGTAAATTGCTATATTTGGTTTTTTCTTCATCTATAAAAGTGAAAGTTGATCATATAGTAATTCAGTAAAATGAGATTAACCATATTTATATATTTTTTATTATTAATCAATTATATATATTCTGAAGTTTGTCAGTGTAAATTTGAATCAAGTAAATTTCAGAATTGTTGTTTAAAAATATCAAATGATGATCTGAAAAAAAAGATTACGAATGATGAAGCATTTATGATTTATCAGTTGATTTTGTTACCTCCTGAGTTTACAGAGATAGAAGATCGAATAAGAAGCTTTACTATGCAAAATTATTAAAAAGTAGATGATGACAAAGAGATATTCAATATGTTAGAACAATTAAGCAAGCTAAACATAAATGTTCAAATGAGAATGTAATTTATAGATCATCTTCAAAAAATGTTTTTATTTTAATATTGAACCAATTAAATAGCATACAAAAATTGAATGGAGTATATAAAGAAATATTAAAAGAAGAAGACTACGTACAAATTTATAGATTAAACTTTGATATTTTATTTATAATCATTATTTACAGATAAACAATCTTATAATTACGAAAAATTTATACAACGTAAATTTTTAGATAAATGATATTATTTAATTAATAAAATGAAGCAATTACTTCATAAAAATTACAGCTTTTACAACTAAGAAATCTATATTTTCCATTGTGTGATTTTAATAAATATAATTTTCTTTTACAATAGCATTTAGTAAATCTAACATATTTTTTTGGATAAAAGTAAAAAAAATTAAAATATCCAAAATTAATAGCAAAATCTGTTGTAATTTCAAGTCTGGTCTTATAGAAATGTTTAATAAAATAATTTTCCAGAAATTGTATTTTTCTTTGAAAATTTCATTTAAAATATGTTCATTTATATCTGATATTTTTGAATTTTTGTTGTACAGATATTTTACATAAAAATGTGTAAAATCTTTTTCTGTGTCAAAGATTTTAAAAAAATTCGATAAAGATAGATTCGCTTTCTTTTTTAGATTAATCTTAATTTATTCATAATGTGTTTTGGATGAATTGAGGAAGTAATATTTTCTAAATGCCTGTTAATTATTAGTTCGATGATATGGTTACAAATTAACCATGTAAAAATTTTTATGATTGTTTCATTAGGAAGACTTGGAAGTGGTTTCTTTGGTTTCTTTTTTTGATAAGGTTGATATCTTTGTCCCATTTTGCCAAATTTAACAATATCTTTTTGTGAACTTGTAAATTATATATATTTATAAATTGAGAATGATTTGAGAAATAATTATGATAAAATAATGATATAATATTTCAATAATTTGCATTTATATAATATTTCAATGATTTGCATTTACGAATTCGTAATTAGATAATATTTCAATGATTTGCATTTACGAATCTGTAATGTAAATTAGATAATTAGTCCAATGATTTACATTTACAAATTCGTAAATTAGATAATATTTTAATGATTTGCATTTACGAATTTGTAAATTAGATAATTAGTTCAATGATTTGCATTTACGAATTTGTAAATTAGATTTGTATTAGTTCAGTGATATACATTTACGAATCAGGAAATATTAAATTTTTTATTGAAAAATATGATTGCTCTCGAAAAAAAAAAACTTAGAAAAATTTTGTTATATGATTTCAACAGCTATAAAAAGACTTGAAATTGATACATGAAATCTTCATCAAGTTTTAGGACGAAATCCTAAAGAACAATTCGATTTTTTACAACACACGAAACAGATTTCTTTTTTTAAATTTTTTGAATGCAAATGTGGTATTCGTACATATCTTGAAAATAATAATTATTGTTCTTTTTATTCTCATCTTTGGCACTATGATTATAGGCATGGAGATTTTCAATGTCCATTTCGTCATCGATGCGATTATTTCAAGCTTCTTCAGTCAGTTGATAAATCTCTTGATAAAAAAGAAAGATTAATAAACATGAATTCCAAAGGATCATTGATGCGAATTAAAAGAATGTTTCGTAATCTTAAACCTGATTATGAAATATTTTTATGGGTTAAAAGTTTTGATTGTACGGGAACAACTCAGTACAAAAATGAATATTTGTTACTTCGTGAGTTCAGCAGCAGGGGACGTGGGCAGACTTTTTTGTGTGTTTTTACACCTTCTCTTCCGCGAGTTTTTTTCGTCAGTCCATTAAAATTGATACTAATTTTTTGGTGTTTTTATAC
>QKWP01002321.1:3234-22195 GCA_003550325.1 Gigaspora rosea
ATTATTTTTTTAATTAATTTAAATTAATATCTTTTTTTTTATAAATATATATATATTAATTTAACGTTATTTATTTAACTTTTTTTATTTATTTAATTTTTATTTAATTTTTTTTTTTTTTTTTTTATAGTTTTTTCGTTTATTTAATAACACAGTAATAGTTGATCATCAGTTTGATAATCATTACCGGTATCAGTTAAGTTATATTTTTTTTACAGTACAATCTTTTTCCATTTTTTTTTATTTATTAACTAAGCTACTTTTTTTCGTCGTTACTGGTGTGCTGTTATATTACTGGACTATTACTGGTATCGTTGTAGCAAATAACCAGAAGATCAGTAAATATAAGCTAAGTTTTTCTTTTTTTTTAAAATTTACTTTTTATACATATCGGTACTAATTTTAATTTTTTTTTATTTTTGGGTAAGAGACAGCACATTAAAAGAATACTAAAATGACATAGAGTAGTTAATCCGGAAAAAGAAATTTATTTGAGTTCGTCATTTCTGGTGTCTTGTAATCGTTCGAGTTCCCTCTGTACATTGAACAATAGGTATTTTTGTGGTTTTTTTTCTTGTATAAAATATGTTAACTACTGAACTAACGCCTTTATTTTTTAAAACAGGTTAGTTATTGTGCTCACGTTTGCATTTTTGGGCTGATTTCTTTATTCATTACTCGAAACGCTTTTACATCGTTTGTTTACGAACATGTTCAATAACTAGAATGGGTAGTAATATCTTTGTACAGGTTCTCTTTCCGGGTTTTGTTCTCTTTGCCTTGTCATTCTGGTGTGCTACGGGTTTTGTTGATTTTGTGTGCTAGTGCGCCGTTGGTGAATTTGTTATTTGTCGGTAGTGAATTCGTCATTCGTCATTGGTAGCGAATTCATCGTTGGTGGTGAATTCGTTGTTCATTGTTGGTGGTGAATTTGTCATTCATCATTGGTGGTAAATTCGTCCTTGGAGGTGGTATTATAGCTAGTTCTGTGGTTTTATCGTTTATTGTGAATTTAGTGATTTAATAGTCTTGCTGTCATTGTAATTCTGTAGATATGGCGTCTCTAAGGCATTTTGTGGTGTCTCTTGTGATATGTTTTGTAATTTTTTTTTTTAATAAAAATGTATTATTTTTTATAAATTTTATAATTGAGCAGTATTATGTATTTGTAATAAATTATATTGTTAAAATATATGTATTCTTTTAATATATGAAAAATTAGCTAGCATTTAATATTTAGGCAAGCATATAGTTTATTTTTTACAATCTGCACAGTTCTGCACAGATTATTGAATTGTTAATTGTTAAATCTGCGCAGAAAATCAAAAAACAATCCCTGATGTATAGTAATTTATTATTCACTTTTTACAATCTGCGCAGATTACTGAATTGTTAAAGATCTGTGCAAAAAATTAAAAAAATTCTTTAACAGCCATTGGCAGGGGCACAGATTTTTATTAATTACAGTTTTAAAAAATTTGCACTATATTTATTTACCCGATACTAGATGTTATAATTTAGTTTTTAGCAAATTACTATAAAATTTATATGTAATAATCCAACTTTTAGCAAATTTACTTGATTTTAGGGGTAGCAAAAACATCTAAATTCATGCAGATCAGTTATGACCTATATGAGAGATGTTTGGGGTCCTGTCACTCGCTATGGTTATCGCCTCAGCATCGCTTCATTTTTTTAGAAACCTAGCACGATCAACATATTCAAACCCTCACCCTAACCCTAACTAAATCCCAGCTAATGACTAGCACAACTTTAGAATAAGCGTCAAAAGAATAATACGCAATGGCCAAACAACACTATGACCTGGTGAATTGTTTTGAATCCATTTACTCGAACCAAAACTGCCTGAAAAGAAGAACCTAAAACTGTAATCTAAAATTACCTGAAATAAAGAGTTATACATGTACAAACACTACGCTAAAAACATTAACAACAAAAAAAAAAGCAAGCTTATTTTTTACAACTTTACGTGCCAAATCTGAAGAGCTTCTACTCTAACTGCCTAACAAAAAATACCAGCAACGAAAACATTAAAATTGTTGCCTAATAAAACTAAAAAGAGAAAATCACGAAAAGTTAAAATATGAAAAAGAGAACTGTACTAAAGACACCAGCGACAAAATACACACTGAAATGAACAAAGCACTGATTATTGTTACCAAAGGCGAACACCAATAACGAAAAGCCTATGAAGAAAAGTACCTAAAGTAAGACAAAAGAGGTTAGTTGTTTGAACTGACTGAAAAACAACGCGATGGCAATAAGAAAAAGCACCGGAATGAACAACGCCAACGACGTAGAAAAAGCACCAACAGGAATGGCACCAACAATGAAAGATAAAGCACCAACCAACGCTAAAAGAAACACCAACGTCATATGAGACACAAAACTGGACAATACTAATGATGAAAAAGTACTACCAGTAATGCAAACAAGAAAAAGAATAAGCGTAAACCTAAAAAAAAACATACTGATACTGTACACAAAAAAAAAGGAAAAAATAGATCTGATTGTGTAATAGTAGTGATTATCACCACCAGTTATTTTGATTATATTTATATAATAATAAATAAAAAAATATATAATTTTATATTCAATTGCGAAAATTTTAAAAAAACTTATAAATTTTGCAAAATATTGCAAAATATTGCAAATTTAAATGATAATATGCAAAATATTACCCCCTCGACCCCTGAAGGGATAATTAGGTAGAGGTTTGCATTTTTTATTTGGCCTATTTCGCAATATTCACAATATATTTTGAAATATTTTGAAATTTATTTCGAAATATTTCAAAAGAAATGCATGCCGAAATCTTTCAAAAGATTGCATATATTTAGAAAGATTTCACATCAATCGCAATTTTTTCGAAAGATTTCAGTATGCAATATCTTTTGAAAGATTTTATATATTTATTTTGCTGATGTATGATGTTATATTTGAAAAATTGCTAAGGGGAGTAACAAAAATCAGGTGATTTTTTAGGGGGGGGAGGGGGTAAAAAAAGTTGAAATTATATATAAGAACCTGACTATTTATATATTGAGGAAGAGGGAGGGGGGGTAGGCCTCTGATAAAAAATAATCAGGTGATTAATAACACTGCCCTAATAGAGGACCATTTTTTAAAAAAAGGTTATATTTGAAAAGTAGGTATTGGAGAAAAAGGTTATATTTGAAAACAGCTAAATAGCAAAAAGGTATTGTTATAGAATAGGTTTTAGTTAATTTTGGTAGAAATTAGTTAGAAAATTAGAACCTAATAAGAAAATTTTGTAATAACTGTATTTAGTAATAGTGATATGCGAAATTGATGTGCAATGACACTCAATGATGCTTAGTGACGCTTAACGATGCTTAGTAACGCTTAACGACGCTTAGCGATGCTTAACAACGCTTAGCGACGCTTAACGACGCTTAACGACGCTTAGCGACGCTTAGCTCAATAGATATATAAACCACCTTATTTTCCTTATTTTTAGACAGATCCAGATATTGTATTTTATATTACCTTTATATTTATTATCCTCCTCTCTTGTTATTAATAAACTCTTGGGATTTCTAAGGAACAGACACCTTGGAATAGCCCTCTTGTTAAAATAATAAACTGTCTATTATCTCTTGTTGTTTAATACCGAATTGCCTTAGAGAAGTGTATAGTTTTTTACAGACATAAAAGAAACTATACTTCTCTCTTGCACACTGCTTCATGCCCAAAGTAAGGGATCACAGGAGCCGTGCGATTGTTACTTTATCGGAATTAAAGAAGGCTTCCGGTACTGTAACATTTGGTGCTTTCTGGCGGAAACCTATTTAAATTATTGGATATTATTAAAGAATTTGAAAATCTTATTATTATCTTGGCAGAAATTTTTATTTTTTTTGGCTATTAATAACTCTCTTGCTATTTAATTGCACTCTTATTATTCTCTTACTACTTACTTGGAATTTTTTTTTTGTTGGATATTAACTATTTACTATATTTTGGAAATTAAAATTTTGTTAACAACTTACTACTAACTTTTATTTTTGAAGATATTTTATTATTCTTTTATTAGTTTCCTTGAAATTTGAAAACTGACTTCTCTATATGAATAAAGCATATGAACTATACTTAGAACAAATTGAAGTACACGAAACAAGCTATCCTTCCTCACTTGCAGTAGACGTTTTACAAGCCTACCATCCTGATTTATCCTGTACCATCTGTTATCCAGTTGCTAATTTATACCGTCACTTTCGCCGATTTTGGGGAACATATCGAGACAATTATTTTGCTACCCAATATTCACAAAAGACAAACAACTCTTACTGTGTTTTAGTTACTGCTACTGATTATAATACTGCTAGAGCTGCTGCTCAAGACATTGTTTTTAGTTGCCGCTATAACAACGACCTTTTAGACCCAAAAGAAGTCATTGCTGGATTACTTCTTGCACATACCCCCTATACTCTTGCACCTATCTTACCTCTTAATTTTGAAGCTACCCTATTTGATCTTCATATTGAGAACCTTTTACCTTCTACGCCTGCTTCAACTTGACTAAGGACTGAAAACCTTTTATTCGATTTTCAAAATTAATTAGGAAGAACTGAATTAAACTTTGACGTTTCTCCACCCAGATCTATATATACTTTAGAACCTGAACAGTTAGCTAACACTGGTTCTTCCACCAATACTTATATACCAATCCCTCCAAGCCTTGCACTTCCTTCTTCACCTATCTCAGAAATTCCATATCATTATACTCGAGAAACTACTCTTCCTCCACAAAATCGATTTCTTCGCTATATACAACAAACCTTTTCTCCTGCTCGCACAACTGTTCCTCAACCTACTCATGTAACTGAATTTTACCCTACTGTTAATTTAGATATAAACGTTACACCACGCAATACACCTCCATTACTTAATACACCATCTCTTAATAACCAAAACTTAATTGACCCCCTTGATCATTATATTCAAAACCAAGACACTACTATTGTTAGAGCTGATTCTCCTCCACAATTCGAGGAAATAAATTTACAACTTCTTGTTGAAGAATTAAACTCTATATTACCCCCTGACCAACCAGAAAATCTAATGGGTGATCAAGCTTTATGAGTTGCTGCACAAGCCATAACTGATCTTGCTGCTGCCCTTGGGCAAGGCTCTGAGAAAACTCTTATAACTGTTGCAGATTTTTATGGAAATGGAACCCAAGACCCTGCTGACTGGCTAAAGGAATTTAGAAGAGCTGCTACTGCTAATAAATAGAGTGCTGAACGGAAACTTCAACTCGCTCCTGTGTACCTTAAAGGAGTTGCTCTGGATTGGTACACCGCTTTAAACCCAGTACCCAATACCTTTAATGATGACTATAACCAGGACCAAAGTTTCCAGCACCTTTTTAAAGCACATTTCTATAGTACTAAGCAAAAGGCTCTCTGGCAAAAACAGCTTTTTGATATTAAACAAGGACCCACAGAGACTGTGGATAGATATGTCAACCGATTTCGTACATTACAAAAGAAAGTGAAACTGACTAGTGTTTTTCCAGCTGATTTCGTTAAACAACTTTTTATTCAAGGCTTACGTCCTGAGTATGCAGTTAATGTTCAAGCTGCTGTACCTAACACCCTAGCCAATGCTATTGAAGTAGCCCTTCGCTGGGAAACTAAAAAATTAATGACTACCCCTACTACCAATACCGACCAAGCTATTCAACAACTTACAGACCAAATTGCTAAGCTGAGTATCAACTTAGCTCAGACACAGACTATACCTACCTCTTCTGTTAATTATACTGACAACCATGCCCAAACTCTTTGCATGAAAGAAGTTATTATTGTGGACGCACTGGACATTTTATTCATGATTGTAATAGTAGAAAACATGACCAACAACAAGGATCCAATTCTCGTCGCAATAATAATAGCAATAACCGGAATAGAAATAACAACCAAAATAGGGACCGAAATGGTCGCTCTTCTGATCGCTATTCCAATAACAGAGACCGCTCTCGCAGTTGTAATAACTCTCGTCCTAGGAGCCAATCTAGAGATAATAATTACAGAAGCCAAAATAATGATAACTATCGCTCTTACCAAAACTCTTCTAATCGATCTCCTTCTCCTTATCATCGAAGTGTTAATTATCTTACACAAAATCAGACTCAGACACCCTCTCTTACTGCTAGCAAGTGGAAAACGCTACTCAATAATCCATCTATCCGAGGTGCCTTGGCTACCCACTTATATAAGGAAGCCAAAAATGCTAATCTTGTTCAAACTCCTGCATATACTACATCTGTTAAATGTAGTGTCTCTTTGCAGAATAAACTCTATCAAGCTATTATTGATAGTAGTGCCTCAATTAGCATGATTGCTCACAAGGCAGTCAAGGAACTTGGATTGACCATTGAAAAGGCCTCTAATAGCCTTATAGTCCCTGCAGTTGGAACCTCTACTCGACCCTTGGAAATTATAAAAGATCTGCCAATTAAAATTGACCATATTACTATCTCACTTACTGTGGAAGTAGTAGACACTACTTCTTACTCTCTTCTCTTAGGCAATGACTGGAATCAAAAAGTGGAAGCAAACTATAACTGGAAAAATGGCTGCTATACTTTTAAATGGGGAAACAAGAAACATACTATCTCTACTACTTATGAAAGTAACCAACCCCTACCTAGCCAATTTACTGTTACTGTACCAGATGAATTAGACCTTTATGAACTAGAATATTTACATCCTCGAGAAGCTTATACTTTTGATCAAGAAGACTCAGACCAATCTCTCTCACTAGAAGAAAATAAATAGACTACTTATTCTCGTTGTAGAAACAGAAAAGCCCCTAAATAGCGTGTCTGTGGAAATTGTGGTTCTCCTGACCACCTCTTTGCCAATTGTCCTACCAACCAATGTAACCGATACCAGAAATTTGACCACATCGCTATTAAATGCCCTAAACAGGCCCCAAGACATACCACCTGCCCTACTTGCCATGACCCCAACCATCTATACATGGACTGCCCCAATAATGTCTGCAGAGGATGCAGTACATTAGGACATATTGAAGCCTATTGTCCTCTTGCTACTTGGAAAAAACAAAATTTGGTTTATCAGTGTGGATGCACTCTTAATCAAGTTGATAGTAATCATCTACCTACCCATAGCCCTCGTCGCACCCATCACTGTTGCCAATGCAAAGTTCCAAACAGACCTGAAGTTCTTAAACTTCTTGAAGAGAAACTGGTTTGTCCAGGATGTTATAATGATTTCTATTGTGCTCTTGACTGAGAAGATTCTAGGAGTATCCATTTCTTTACTCAAGGTGAAGGACGGGGAATGCTTGCTAAATACAAAGTATGTGATAAGTCTGACACAAGGCCTAGAATGTGTCAATTAGACAGTCCTTGAGAAGAATTATAGTTTTGTGAATTGGAACACCTCTACGCATACAAAGCTAGCCAGGATGTTCAATATAACCCTAACTATAACCTTTGGACCAGAATTAAACGTTATACTAAATCAACAAAGAATACAGGACATCAATATAAAATGAACTAGACTAGAATTTATCGACTTGCAAAGATTCTTTTGGATGAAAATGACCAGACCATCGCTTAGGCCTTAGAACCTCTAACCTCTGACCATATAACTCAACCTTGGAGCTATACGGAAATGCAACTTATATTGCAAGCTGAATCAGACCTATTATCAGAAAATGATATTGACCCTCTCCAAGCAATTTTAGATGAATCTTTTGACACTAGCCACCCAGACTATGACCAAAAGTATGCCCTTGCTGTACTTAGAAGAAACTTTACAGTTTTTGCCAGGAATGTTTACATGTTAAACACCAAGAGGAATTGAATGCAAATCAAGAATATTGTGATAATTGCAAACTTCCAGACCCAGAAATTTACTCACCACCTACTGAAGAAACTATTAAGGAATTGGATGATGATTCCCAGTTTTATCAGCTTCAACAACAAGTACAACAACAAGACCAATTGATAAACCAATTACAAGCAAGAATTGAAACCTTGAAAACTACCAATACTGCCTTATTACGCTTTTTCCAAGAAGAAGCCCAAATGCTTACCAACGGGCTATTGCCTTGGATACGCTCTGTTAAAATTTTTAGAGAATCCTAGGCAGGATCATAAACTACCTGTCGACCCAGACCAGGCCCTTATACCTAGATCTGTAAATATTATTATCCTTGAACATGAAGAATACACTCTATCGACCCAGACCTTTTTAAATATTGGACCACTTAATAAAGAACAAGGCCTAGCTTTTCGAAAATTGTTGGAAGAATTTGCAGACCTTTTTGCAAATGATATAACTAAGCTAGGACAAACCAATTTGGTGACTCATCGAATCTATACTGAGGATGTACACCCTATACGCTCTCGCCCTTAATCTGTACCTCCAAATGAACAAGAATTTATACAAAAAGAAATACAAAAAATATTAGAACATAAACTAATTCAACCCTCTGATAGCCCATGGACCTCACCTGTTGTTCTAGTACGAAAGAAAAATAGCAAATTACGATTCTGTGTAGACTACTGAAAAGTAAACGCTATTACTAAAAAGGATGCTTACCCTCTACCTCGCATTGATGAAATGCTTATACCCTTATAGGATGCTCTTGGTTCTCTACTCTCGATCTTGCGAGTGGATATTGGCAAGTTGCCATGGACCCCCGTGACAAAGAGAAAACTGCCTTTACTACACAATACGGAATTTATGAATTAAATGTAATGCCTTTTGGTCTTTGCAATGCTTCTGCAACCTTTCAAAGGCTAATGAATCGTGTATATAAAGGAATTGCATGAAAATTTGTAGTTGTTTACTTGGACAATACAATTGTTTATTCTAGAACATTTGATGAACACTTGACCCATTTAAAAAGAATATTTAATAGAATTAAACAAGCAGGACTCAGACTTAATATAGAAAAGTGTACCTTTTGGATGCACCAACTACCTTTTTTTGAACACCTAATCTCTGCTAAAGGTATCACCCCTAACCCTCAAAAAGTAGAAGCTGTTCAATGGATTCAACCTCCTAAGAACCTTACAGCTCTTCGATCTTTCCTTGGACTTGCAGGATACTACCGCCAATTTATTCAAAACTTTTCATCAATTGCTTGCCCTTTGAACTCTCTTTTGCATAAAGATGAACTCTATCACTGGCAAGATAAACAACAAAAAGCTTTTGAAGAGTTAAAATCTAGACTTATTACTGCCCATATTAGCATACCCAAACTTTAAAGAAACATTTATACTGACTACTGATGCTTCTTACAATGGCTTTGG
This sequence comes from Gigaspora rosea, assembly GCA_003550325.1. NCBI lineage: Eukaryota > Fungi > Glomeromycota > Glomeromycetes > Diversisporales > Gigasporaceae > Gigaspora > Gigaspora rosea. Next base: position 12,575 of record QKWP01002321.1, read on the forward strand.
AGCCACATTAAGCCAACTAGATAAAAATGAGAAAGAACACCCTATTGCCTATGCTAGTAAAAGTCTACAAAAAAAAGAGATGAATTATGTAGCAACTGAACTCGAATGTACTGCAGTTGTATGGGCCATAGAACATTTTCATAAATATTTAGGTGCTACAAAATTCATCTTAGTTACAGACCACTCAGCATTGAAATGGCTATGTACTGCTGAACCCAAAGGAAGAATTGGAAGATGGATCTTGAAGCTCCAACCATACAATTTTGGAATTATTCATAAACTAGGCCGAATTCACTCGAATGTTAATGCTTTTTCATGGTTACCGACTCAGACAACTATACCAATAACTTACATGAATCCTGACCAATATTATAATCTTTACCACTATTTGAACACAGACCAATTCCCAGATGGATTTACTAACCAAGAACAGAAACGACTCATGACCCAGGCTAAATATTTTGAAATTAGACATCATCTTCTCTATAAGAAGAACAAAAGAAACCCAGACAGACCCCTTAGAGTTATAAAATGGACAGAAGTTGAACCAGTATTATATATAATGCATAAGCACCCCACTGCTGGACATTTGGGAATAGATGCTATGTATTATAAAATATCAGAACGTTATTATTGGGATCAAATGTATCGAGATATATAAGAATATATGAAGACTTGTGAGGAATACCAACATAGACAAAAAGGTCATAGAAAAGAGCCTTTACACCCTATACAAATAGGAAGAGCTTTCGAACGTGTTGGAATTGACCTTGTAGGCCCTTTGACTATAACTAAACAAAACAATCGATATATTATTGTTGCTACTGAATACCTAACACAATGGCCAGAAGCTCGTGCTGTCCCAGATGCTAGTGCTAGTACACTTGCTTAGTTTATCTTTGAAGTGATAATCCATAGACATGGAACTCCAAAAATTATCTTATTAGACCAAGGTCGCAATTTTATTAGCGAAACAATTAGAATTCTCTGTAAGAAATTTCTTATCAAGCACAAATTCTCTTCTCCATACCACACTCAGACAAATGGTATGGTAGAAAGATTTAATAGAACATTGTGTGAATCATTTGCAAAAGTGAAAGGAGATGATGATTGGAATTTGTATATACCTGCTGTTCTCTTAGCATATAGAACAAAAAGACATGCTACTACAGGATATACCCCCTTTCAACTTATATATGAGAGATATGCCACCTTACCAATCAAAGCACTTTTCCCAGTAGAACCTACAGAAATTGATGATGAAATAGACTTGCAAGGAAGTATCCTCCAATATGCTTATGATTTAATAGAAAAATTACCAAATTACCAGAAGTAAATAATACAGAGGAAATAAACCCAAACTTGGAATTAGATGACATACAAGAAGAAACATTGTCAGTTCCAATTATTAATCAAAAAGAAGTCACACCTGCTCCATTACCTGAAAAATTAAGCAGGATTATACAAAATATTATCCAACCTTGTGGACCTCTAACTCAGACATCTGTTCCTCCGTATACTGGAATAACGTATCAAGAGAAATTGCAGAAAATTCTCAAACGAATTAAAACTCGAACTAGAAATAGACAAGACCAGACTAAGCTACTCGAAGCTTATTATTATCTTAATAACCTTATAGACAAATACCCCAATGCTCATAAAAATATTCAATCTATAATTGAGAAGACCCAAGGAGAAAGAAGAGCCCGAGACACATGGAAGTGTGCCAAACGGATGAAATTGCTTTTCTCTAACCACCTATAGAAAACATCTCTCAAACAATCTATATTACTTATACAATGATTACGAGGTTAACTGATGCCGAACTTTCTCAAGTCCTTCCCCAAATTAGAACTCACAGAGTTTGTTCTTAAAGGGGAGAGAAATATTATAGAATAGGTTTTAGTTAATTTTTGTAGAAATTAGTTAGAAAATTAGAACCTAATAAGGAAATTTTGTAATAACTGTATTTAGTAATAGTGATATGCGAAATTGATGTGCAATAACACTCAATAACGCTTAGCGACACTTAACGACACTTAGTGACGCTTAACGATGCTTAGCGACGCTTAACGAAAGAGAAATATTATAGAATAGGTTTTAGTTAATTTTTGTAGAAATTAGTTAGAAAATTAGAACCTAATAAGGAAATTTTGTAATAACTGTATTTATTAATAGTGATATGCGAAATTGATGTGCAATAACACTCAATAACGCTTAGCGACACTTAACGACACTTAGTGACGCTTAACGATGCTTAGCGACGCTTAACGACGCTTAGCGACGCTTAATGATGCTTAGCGACGCTTAGCTCAATAGATATATAAACCACCTTATTTTCCTTAGTTTTAGACAGATACAAACATTGTATTTTATATTTACCTTTATATTTATTATTCTCCTCTCTTGTTATTAATAAACTCTTGGAATTTCTAAGGAACAGACACCTTGGAATAGCCCTCTTGTTAAAATAATAAACTGTTTATTGTCTCTTGTTGTTTAATACCGAACTGCCTTAGAGAAGTGTATAGTTTCTTACAGACATAAAAGAAACTATACTTCCCTCTTGCACACTGCTTCACGCCCAAAGTAAGGGATCTCAGGAGCCGTATGATTGTTACTTTATCAGAATTAAAGAAGGCTTCCGGTACTATAACAGTATATTTAAAGGAATGCTAATGGGTAATTTTTATAAATCTTATATTTAAAATGGCTAATGAAAAATTCGGGGCATAATAAATATCAAAATTGAAAAAATACAAAAATCAGGAAAATGCAAAAATCAGAAAAATGCAAAAATTAGATAAAAATTAATCAAAATATGGTTTTTTTTATATTTTAAGGGTAGGGTATTTTTTTGGCTTGTGTAATGCATAAATTTGCAGATCTCTTGTTCCTGATTGGCCAAACTAGTGGTTTAGCCAATTAGAAGCAGGATATCTGCAAATTTATGTATTACACAAGCCAAAAAAATACTCTACCCTTAAGAAATATATATTTGTGATCTATGTTAGGATATAGATTATATATCATATAGGCATAAAAAATTTTTTAAAAAATTTTTTTCTTTTTCTTTTTTTTTTTTAGAGAATGTAATATTTTTTTAGAGAATGGAATTTTTTTTTTTGTTTTTTTTAGTTTTTTTTTTTTTTTTTAAAGAATGTAATTTTGGTTGTTTTTTTTTAGAGACTTTATATTTCAAAAAAAGTGTGTTTTATTATTATACATAGAAACCGTATAAAAACTCTGCAAACATGTGATTATATTAGAGATGGGCATTTCTAGGCATCTCCCGGGGGAGATGTATCTCCCGCGAAATTGGCCAATAAAAATCATTTCACATGATGATCGATGCCAAATTAGCAAATAGTTAATCGCCCTTGGTGTAACACAACATAATTAGACAAATTTCAAAACAAACGTTCACCTTTTCAAAAATCGTTTATTTCTTGAACATTTACATAAGAAACTACCTTTCGAGACTAACAAAAAAATTTCCTTGACCAATTTTATTATATACATCACTAACACTAACCTTTACACAAACCCTAACCCTACCTTAAACGAATTTGGTTGTGAGAGATATATAGCTTATATATATCCTGCGAGAGATGCCTATAATTTTCTGTTAGAGATAGGTAAAAATTCGATCTAATATTTGAAATGTAGCTTATATATACCAAACCAAAAGTGCTACCCAAAAAAATTTTTAATAATGCTCAAATATAACCTCACATAGATTATTCAGGGTCCTCTTGTTACTATGTATTTTAGTAGGTTTTTTTTTAAGTTTTTTGTATTTTGTTCTTTAAGCATTCTAGTTAGTACAAGTAATCCCGATAATATTAACCTACATTAATATTAACCTAAGCCACAAATCAAATTTTTACAAATTTTTATATATCAAAATTCCCTTGTATATATCAACTTTAATATGAATTTTCATTAATATCACTATTAATATAATTTTGAACAGGTTCGAATGAGTTGATATAGTTGTTGATATTAACAAGGGTCACCTGTATAGCTTTTTGTAGATAGCTCGTTATTTTGGTGAGTTTTTACAGTATATTTGTTGTTTCTTGTGGGTACTTTTAGTAAGTTTTTTAGTCTGTTGGTCATTTGTGGTGGGTTCATTGACTAAGTTCTTCATTATTTTTTACAATAAATTCGTTATTGTTTTTTATAGTGAGTGTTTTCAATAAGTTCATATAGTAGTTCTTCTAGCAAGTTCGTTATTCAATAAGCTCTTATTAAGTTTTTCTTTGTAGTTCTTTTAGCAAGTTTTTAGTAGAATTTTTTAATAAGTTTGGTATTTTTTAATAAATTCTTTCAGTAGGTTCATTTTTTCAGCAAGCTTTTTTAGCAAGTTCGATATTTTTTAGTATTCTTTTAATAGGTTTTTTGTCATTATTCTTCCAGCAAGTTTCTTGGTAGGTTCCTTCTGTTTTTTTTCTTTTTAGTAAATTTCTAGTAAGTTTTTTAGTATTTTAGTAATTCAGTAATTTTGTTTTTTTGACAGGTTCTTCTAGTAAGTTTTTTATTGTTTTCAGTGAATTTTTTTAATAAGTTCTTCTTCAGTAAATCTGTCATTTTTCAATAGGTTCTAGTAAGTTGTTTGTGAATTTTCTCAATAAAGTTTCATCATCATTAGTGGATTCTCTAGTATGTTCTTGCTTGGTTCTTTTGGCTTTTTATTCTTTTTTGAATTATTTGTCAATTTATCCACAGTTTCTTGGTTTTTTTTGCTATTTTACTATGTCGCTTGTAGTTCTCATCCTGATTTCTTTGTCTAATAAAAAAAAATAAGTAAATAAGCTTGTTATTTTTGTCCTGGTTTTTTGGTTCTAATAATAAAAAAAATAAATAAATAAATTATGTCCATTTTCTCTATTTATATTTTTATTTAAAAACAGTTGTACTATTTGGTCTTATCTTTTTTTCCAAGATACTATATTTTTGCTTTAATTGTATTTTATAAAGCTATAATACTACAATTCCATAATACCAATAATCTGTAATACCATAATGCCATTTGTTGAAATGCTGTACTGCATTAATCTTTTCATATAGTATACGTACTGATATAGTAGATGTTAGTGGAACATTTAATATTAGTTATTGTTATCACGATAGAATGGAATTGAAAAGAATAAATATAATCATTTATTTATTAAAAATCTGCTAATATAATTATCAAATTAATTTCATGCAATTATTAGTATTTTTATTTATATTTGCCATCTTTTGTGCATATTCTGAAATTGCGATATTATAATATTATAGCATCATGACATCATGACATTACAATATTATCTGTTATGATATTATAGCATAATAGTATATAATATTAATGGCAATTAGATGCTATGCCATACCTAATTCTAATAATAGTAAAATGCCATAATTGCTATAATTCAGTAATTCTACTATTAACTATAGTTTGAACTGACTGTCTTGATTAGAATTAGACTATTTGGCTTTGAAATTTTTGAGCAGTGTACCTGGCTAGAGAATTTTAAGGTTAGAGTTAGAATTAGCATATTTATTAGTTTAAAGCTAAGTACCCTGTTTAAGAATTTCAAGCCAGGTAGCCTAATTTGCATTTTATTTAGGGAACTATTTTTTATACCATCCAAATTTATTATTCGTACCTCCTGCAGATTTAACTTTTTTTAAACTTTGAGCAAAGATATTTTAATAATAACCAGATCAAATCCAACAAACTTTTTTCTTTTAAATTCTATATAGATTTGTAGAATTCAAACAAAAAAAAGTTTATCAAATTGGCTTAGTAGTTGCAGAGATAACTTTGCTTAAAGTTTAAAAAAAATCAAACCGTCTATCAAAACTAACTATACAAGATTTTTTTCAACTTTGAGCGAAGATATCTTAGTAACTACTGGGCCAAATTTAATGAACTTTTTTGTTTAAATTGTATAAATTTATAGAATTCAAATAAAAAAAATTTAATAAATTTGACTTAATTGTTACTGGGTTTTCTTTGCTCAAAGTTTTAAAAAAATTCAAACCGTATATCAAAACAAAAGCTGTACCAAAATTTTTTCTAAACTTTGAGTAAAAATATCTTAGCAACTATCAAACCAAATTCAATGAACTTTTTTTTGTTTGAATTGTATGAATCTATAGAATTCAAATAAAAAAAATTTTTAAATTTGACTTAATAGTTACTAGATAATCTTCGCTCAAAGTTTTAAAAAAATTCAGTATATCAAAACAAAAGTATCTTAGCAATAATCAAAGCAAATTTAATGAACTTTTTTTATTTGAATTCTATAGATTTATAGAATTTAAATAAAAAAAGTTCATTGAATTTGGTTTGATAGTTGCTAAGATATTTACATTCAAATTTTAAAAAAATTTTGGCGCAGTTTTTGTTTTGATATACGTTTTGAATTTTTTTAAACTTTGAGTAAAGAAAACCCAGTAACTATTAAGTCAAATTTAATAATTTTTTTTATTTGAATTCTATAAATTCATACAAACAAAACAAAGTTCATTGAATTTGGCCCAGTAGTTACTAAGATATCTTCGCTCAAAGTTGAAAGAAAAACTTGCATAGTTTGTTTTGATAGATGTTCTAATTTTTTTCAAACTTTGAGCAAAGAAACTTTGCAAAATACTAAGCCAAATTCAAAGAACTTTTTTTGTTTGAATTCTACAAACCTATAGAATTTAAAAGAAAAAGGTTTGTTAGATTTGGCCTGGTCGTTATTAAAATATTTTTGCTCAAAGTTTAAAAAAAAATTAAATCTGCGGGGTACAAATAATAAATTTGAAGAATATAAAAAATAGCTCCTATATTTATTTGTACAAATAATACAAAATCTGATTTTGTAAATAAACTAAGCATGTAAAATAAAAATTTAGAGTTAGGGCCTTAATATTAGAGGCTATATAGTTAAAATAATATTTATTATATGTAAAATTTTATCTTTATCATTTTTAATTAGTGCACCAAAATTGATTTAAATATTAGTTTTTGTATATTTTCACTTTTTTCTTTTTTTTATACATGTTTGGATTCTTCATCGGGCTGATCCTTATAAAAAATTAAGATCATATGGGGTGAAGTCAATAGAAATGGGACAAATTTATTAGATAAATTTGTCCCATTTCTATTGGCTTCACCCCATATGATCAGTTTTGATTTGTCAATCACAGGATCGCCATAAAATAACACCTTTTTAAATTATTAAAAAAATAAAACAAAGATATTTTTATAGTAGTTATGCAGGAAATTTGATTGCAAACCTTTACAAATTATGAAATACAATAAATATATATATTAAAGCTTTTAATAAATTTACAAAGTATGACTAACTTGTTTAAAAAAGAGTTTAACATTTATCACCTGATTTTTTAGGGAAGGAGGGGGTCAGAGGGATTATTAGATGCTATATAATATAGTTTTATTAGCCAATCAAAATTGCTCAAAATAACTATATATAATAATATTAAAAATATTAAAATTTTATTTTATATTAATCTTTGAAAATGATTTGCACTAAGTAAACTGTCCAGCATTCAAAAATACATTAAATCGATATAATTATTATTTTTATTTTACTTGAATTTTAGATATTTGATGCATAATTTTTGATTTTTTGATCAAAAAAGTCAAATTTAAACATCTTTTCTTCAAATTTTAAGTAAAATAAAAAAGATTCTGCAATTAATATATTTTTAGATGCTAAACAAGTTTACTTAGTGCATAAAGTTAGAATTAATTAGTAAAATTTGTAAATTATAAGATTTTATAGAATTTTATTAATAAAATTCTATAAAATCTTAAAATCCACAAATTTTTATTAATAAATTCCAACTTTATGCACTAATTAAACTTGTTTAACACCTAAAAATATATCAAATTAGTATAATTATTTTTATTTACTTGAATTTTAGATATTAGATGCATAATTTTTGATTCTTTTCTTCACATTTTAAGTAAAATAAAAAAGATTCTGCTAATTTAATATATTTCTAGATGCTAAACAAGTTTACTTAGTATATAAAGTTAGAATTAATTAGTAAAATTTTGTGAATCATAAGATTTTTATTAATAAAATTCTATAAAATATTATAATTTGCAAATTTTTATTAATAAAAATTCTAACTTTATACACTAAATAAACTTGTTTAGTATCCAAAAATACATCAAATTGGTATAATTATTTTTATTTTGCTTGAATTTTAGATATTAAATGCATAATTTTTTAATTTTAGTCAAATTTAAGAATTGAATTTAAAATACTAATCATCGTGTGATTACTGTGTAATCGGTATTTTGCATGTTGAATGTCAATCAAATGTGTTAATGCATGTTTGTAAAACAAGTCTGCTTGTTTAAAACTTATGTTAAAATTAGCTAGTTTCTAAGAAAAAATTAGTTATGTATCTTCTAATAACAGTTTATTTGATATCACATACTATTGAAAGATTTATTAGAACCATACTTAACCAATATTGGTTAAGATTAATGAAGAGTTTTCTGATAGAAAATTAATTTGTTAGCTGTTAGTAAGTTAAAGCACACTATATTGGTATATATTTAAAGTATTAACTTGGCTTATCAGTTATTATCAGAAAGTGCCTAATTAGCCATATACTTGATAAAGGTGCTTGAGTTTACTACTAATAGCTTTTGTTGATAAGAGTGTCTAAGTAGGCTTTCTAGCTTTACTCCTATTTATTAGCAATGTTTTGACTGATTATTAGTATTTCTAGCATGATTCTCTCTTATTAAAGTATATTTAATCAAAGAACAATGTTTGTTTTTGAGATGTTTTTTAATATACTGTATTTGGAATTACTATTAAAAAATGCTAAAATCATTAACAGTAAATAACTTTTGTCTACTAGTATGTTTTGAATAATTTTATAGTTACCTTGATAAGACAATTCTAATGTGCCCAAAATTGTTAAAATCCAATTACTGAATAGTCTTATTAAGATGGTCATTTTGATCTTGAACAGATCTGTTAAGGTTATATCAAATGTTTTCTACCACTTACCTGGTATCACACTGAGTGCCAATTTTCTGTTAGGTCAATGTAATATTTTAATATCACAATACAGTAAATATGCTCTAAATTTTTATTGCTTATTGTCTGAAGGACTCAATTTCTATGCAAAAGTGATACAAATGTCAAAATAGGTGATCTATTATGAAATTTAATTAACATTAAGGTTAGAGTTAATTAGGACCTATATAGGCTAAGAAGGACCCTGAATAATCTATATAAGGTTATAATTGAAAAATAGCTAATGGAGGGCCATTTTTTAAAAAAGGTTATATTTGAAAAATAGGTATTAGAGAAAAAGGTTATATTTAAAACCCACTAAATGGCAAAATAGGTATATTTGAAAGAATGCTAATGGAGTAATTTTAATAAATGTTATATTTGAAATGTGCTAATGAAAATCAAAAAAATGCAAAAATCAGAAAAATACAAAAATTAAATAAAATTTAACCAAACTAGGATTTTATTTTTTTAAGTTTTTTCATACAACTTGTGGTTTATATATTTATGATCATTGGCAGCTTGTGAATAAAACGGGCTTAAAAGATGTTGAACTTTGATTTTTTTTTTTTTTTTT
>QKWP01002321.1:33071-49994 GCA_003550325.1 Gigaspora rosea
CTTTCGAAATTGATTTTGTGCTAATAATTTTGCTGGTATACATTTCATCAGGATGCTTTGATATCGGCAATGATTTAATAACTTTATCTGCTTCTAAGAATTGCTTTTTAATTTCATCATCATTATCTAAAGAAGCTATCTTTTTAAGCCAACGATCTATTTTCCAATAAACATTCAAAGCACTAGGTCATTCTTTTGGATCAGAATTCATGCATTTCTCAGCCAATTCAATATAGCATTTAGGAGTTCCGAGTGCAAACTCTGGTCTCAATCCTTTACCACAAATATCTGCTCCAAGTATAGCATCAAATTTACGTCCATCAAAAGCTCTTTGTCCAGTTGTTATTTCAGTCATAATAACTCCAAGCCCATAAACATCAGCTGCTTGTGTAAACTGCTGCTCGCCTAATAAAACTTCTGGTGCAACATAGGGCATAACTCCATAAATATCTCCTTCTAAAACTTTTTCATCTGTTTTTCTAGACAATCCTAAATCCGCAATATATGATCATTGGTCTTGCAAAATGTTGCCGCTATGAAAATCTGCATGAATGTATCCTGCATATTCATGAATATAATATAACTTATCTGAAATATTTTTAAGTATTTCTAATTTAGCTTGCCATGTAAGGTCGCAAAAATTTTTTCTTAAATATTTATAAAGACTCCCATTATTAGCGTATTGAAATACCATCAAGTATTCTTTTGTTTCTGTATTTTGAGTTATGCCATATATTGCGAGCTTAGTAAAGTTTATTTTACATGCCATAAGACTTTTGAACTTGAAGTTTAAACAATTCAAACTAACTATTAGATAAATTATTAAAACAATAAATTAATATACTTCTTTTAAAAAATTATTATTGTTTTCCTTAGAACCGGCCAACGTCTTGAGTGCAACGATGCTGGATGGTTCACGCACTTTTTTATAATTATCGTTATCAGCGTCCTTAATAGTTTCAACTTTTCGTACGCCATCCAACCAGGTTGCTGAATATACAGAGCCAAATCCTCCTTTACTGATTTTTTTAACGCCTGATAATCTATCAAATGGAATCCATTCAATCACATCATATTTTCTAGCCCTAAGTTAGAACGTTTTCATGCAATTGTCAATATTTTTATTTCCGATTGTCCACCTTGTTGCTATGTCAGGATCACATGATAGACACCATGCGGGCTGAGTGTTATCTACATTACAATGTGCACATTTTCCATAATTAGAATTTTTATATAATATATAATTGATTTATTTTGCATCTACGGTTTTAAACTTCATATCTGATATCGAATGTAAATTATTTTTATATTTACCGACTAAATTATTGTGAATGAAATGAATTTAAATGTAATGGTAAATAAGTATTTAGGATCTTGTTTTGTGAACTTGTTTTGCTGTTTTTAATTCCATTGATTAATAAATGTTCTTTATACTCACTCACTGAATAAAATGATTAATGCGAATGAAATGAATTTAAACGTAATGGTAAATAAGTATTTATGATCTTGTTTTGTGAACTTGTTTTGCTGTTTTTAATTCCATTGATTAATAAATGTTCTTTATACTCACTCACTGAATAAAATGATTAATGCGAATGAAATGAATTTAAACGTAATGGTAAATAAGTATTTATGATCTTGTTTTGTGAACTTGTTTTGCTGTTTTTAATTCCATTGATTAATAAATGTTCTTTATACTCACTCACTGAATAAAATGATTAATGCGAATGAAATGAATTTAAACGTAATGGTAAATAAGTATTTATGATCTTGTTTTGTGAACTTGTTTTGCTGTTTTTAATTCCATTGATTAATAAATGTTCTTTATACTCACTCACTGAATAAAATGATTAATGCGAATGAAATGAATTTAAACGTAATGGTAAATAAGTATTTATGATCTTGTTTTGTGAACTTGTTTTGCTGTTTTTAATTCCATTGATTAATAAATGTTCTTTATACTCACTCACTGAATAAAATGATTAATGCGAATGAAATGAATTTAAACGTAATGGTAAATAAGTATTTATGATCTTGTTTTGTGAACTTGTTTTGCTGTTTTTAATTCCATTGATTAATAAATGTTCTTTATACTCACTCACTGAATAAAATGATTAATGCGAATGAAATGAATTTAAACGTAATGGTAAATAAGTATTTATGATCTTGTTTTGTGAACTTGTTTTGCTGTTTTTAATTCCATTGATTAATAAATGTTCTTTATACTCACTCACTGAATAAAATGATTAATGCGAATGAAATGAATTTAAACGTAATGGTAAATAAGTATTTATGATCTTGTTTTGTGAACTTGTTTTGCTGTTTTTAATTCCATTGATTAATAAATGTTCTTTATACTCACTCACTGAATAAAATGATTAATGCGAATGAAATGAATTTAAACGTAATGGTAAATAAGTATTTATGATCTTGTTTTGTGAACTTGTTTTGCTGTTTTTAATTCCATTGATTAATAAATGTTCTTTATACTCACTCACTGAATAAAATGATTAATGCGAATGAAATGAATTTAAACGTAATGGTAAATAAGTATTTATGATCTTGTTTTGTGAACTTGTTTTGCTGTTTTTAATTCCATTGATTAATAAATGTTCTTTATACTCACGCACTGAATAAAATGATTAATGCGAATGAAATGAATTTAAACGTAATGGTAAATAAGTATTTATGATCTTGTTTTGTGAACTTGTTTTGCTGTTTTTAATTCCATTGATTAATAAATGTTCTTTATACTCACTCACTGAATAAAATGATTAATGCGAATGAAATGAATTTAAACGTAATGGTAAATAAGTATTTATGATCTTGTTTTGTGAACTTGTTTTGTTGTTTTTAATTCCATTGATTAATAAATGTTCTTTATACTTACGGGCTAAATGACACAAACAATAAATAAATACGTATTTATGAATTGAAATAGATCAATAAGTGCATTTTATGCTTACTCCCTAATAATTAAAATTGTATAAAAAAACTTAAATATAAAAATAAACTATAAAACATCATAAACAATAATTTATTTAACTCACTTTTGAATCCATTCCCAAATTTATCATTATTTTTTTCTACGCCAATTCCGTAATAATAACACCAGGCTGTTTTCCAAATTCCCATTGAATTATCTGCCTCAGCAGATTTCAAATAATATGTAAACGCTTTATGCTTATCGATTTCGACTCCAATTCCTAAATAATAACAATAACCAACTTGGTACATTCCGTTAGAATTATTCATATCTGCCGATTTTTGGTAATATGTGAATGCTTTTTTTTCTTCCTTTTCAATTCCTATTCCATATTCGTAACAATAACCGTGCAAATAATTTCCATTTAAATCTTTTGTATCGTCCAATTTTTGACTGCTATCGAAATTCAGTTGATTGAAAGTATCAGTAATTCGTGTAATTTCTTCTTCGTTTTCCATTTTTTAAAAAATGTTTGGATGTCACCACAATTTACCGATATTTTTTATTTATTTATTTACTTTGGTTATACAATATATTCTAAATTATATAAGGTAGCTGCGCGACGCAGTCGCGCTAAAACCAGGAACGTAAATAACGATTTTGTAATAACTTTTACTGTATTTCGCAAAATGACACAAAAGGTATAATTTCAAATTTTGCCTAGATCAGTGCTCATACCTGGATAACTTTGTATCCGAAAGATTGTAACCTTTAACAAAATTAAATAACCGGTTTTATATCCTATTCAAATAAAAGGATAACGGTTATATCCGGATAAGATATTTATATGATTGTTGATTTATATATACAGTATTAATGCATAAATCAAATAAAGTAACTCTACAATAATAAAGTAAAAAAAATTAGAAAAATAAATAAATAAAAACGTATTATATGCTAACTTTTCATACATTAAAAGAATAGTTCTAATATTCGTATATATTTAACAATGTAATTAATAATTTTTACATTCTCTGAGTAGAACACTTCCACATTTGTTTTTCGGCAATGGCAGGAATCTGGTCGGGTGTCATGTCTATATGATAATTACTAAATTTTTTTAAACAAAAATTTACCTTTTTTGACATAAAAAACTTGCATCCCCAGGTTATTCCTATTTTGTTTAGGCATGAGAAGTTCTTCTGTTATGCCAATACAAAAAAATAATGACGAAACAATAAAAATATATATTAATAAAAAAAAATCAATGTAATTATTAATAAGCATTTCACAATTGATGACAATCGAGAAAGAACAAATGTTCATTCAGAATTAAATTCTGAAATGATGTGGAACAAAGTAATTATTATCAGTAATTTATTACATGATCTGCATACGAAAATCGACATGTCAATTCAGAAATGATATGGAACAATAATAGTATTCTGTACTGTGTAAAGTATGTAATAAAAACATAAAGTAAGTACTTACTATATTCATATATATAATATAATAATTACTAGTTTGATGTCCCGGGCGTTGCCCCGGGTTGAGGTTTCTAATTTTTTTTTATCTGGATTCAAATAAACCCGGTCTTGGTTCAAATGAGCCCGGTCTTGGTTCAAATGAACCCCAGGTCTTGGTTCATATGAACCTGATCTTGGTTCAAATGAACCCAGTCTTGGTTCAAATGAATCCGGTCTTGGTCATTTGAACCCAGTCTTGGTCATTTGAACTCGTTCTTGGTTCAAATGAACCCGATCTTGGTTCAAATGAACCCGATCTTGGTTCAAATGAATCCGATCTTGGTTCAAATGAATCCGGTCTTAGTTAAAATGAATCCGGTCTTGGTTTATTTGAACTCGGTCTTGGTTCAAATGAACCCAGTCTTAGTTCAAATGAACCCGTCTTGGTTCAAATGAACCCGATCTTGGTTCAAATGAACCCGATTTTGGTTCAAATAACCCGGTCTTGGTTCATTTGAATTCGACTTTGGTTTTTTTTTTTATTCGACTTTGGTTCATTTGAAACCGATCTTGGTTCAAATGGACCTGGTCATGGTTCAAATGAACCCGACCCGAACCCAAGTCAGAGGTCCGTTGGAGTTTGAATTTTATGTAACCCACCATTTTCATGGGAACGCGAAATCTGACCTCTATTTTTGGTCAGAGTTTAAAAATTTTCAGGGTCAGTGACCCGAGTAAGAATTTTTTCAAGGGTGGGTGGGTGGGGGAGGTGGAGGGCAAGAATTTTAATATTACTGACAAGTTTTACACCGAGTGCTGGAGTGATGCTAGTATATATAAATAATACGCAAATTAAAATTTTTATTATAATTGTATTTTACCCTATATTATCCTATATTATATCTTAAGTTAACCGGATACCTCAATAATTTATCTTGGCTGGTAGAGTTGCTTCTTTCCTCATTAGAGCATATATTAACAGTCTCTAAAACTTTATTATTTTCTTTTATTAATTCATTCATATCTAATATGGAATATCATCATTAAATTTTATATATAGATATATATTGATTACTAACTGGTAAGATATATATCGATACTCATCACCCCTGTCGATTACTATCGATAGTGATAGTAATCGATTAATATCCGGTTAATACCCTGTCGATTACTATCAATAGTGATAGTAATCGATATATATCCGGTTATATCGAATATGATATCAATTAATAATTATTATATTCACATAATCATACTTTTTGAACATTTTACAGGTTTTCACAAGTTTCGCATGTTTTCGCAATTTAATTATAAATTTTTTTTTATTTATTATTATTATTATATAATATTTTAAATTATTAAATATACAATATTCGCAAGTTTTCACTATTTAATATAAAATTTTATTTTTTATTATATATTATATTTTAAATATTACATATATTATATTATTATAAAAAAATGACAAAAAAAAATAAATCCAAAAAAAACGAAACCAAAAAAAATTAAAAAAATGAAAACAAAAAAAATAAACTATTATATTCTTTATATTCGCTCATATTCACTTATATTCGTTTATATTTGCTTATATTCGCTACTTCTTGCAAAGTCCCAGAAAGTTAGATTGTTTTCTTGCAAAGTTCCGAAAGAAGTAAGGAATAAATAAAATAAAATAAAAAAAAAAAAAAAAAAAACAAACAAAAAACAAAAAACAAACCCGAAAAAATAACAAAAAAAACAAAAACGAAAAAAAATAAACTATTATATTTCGCTCATATTCGCCTATATTCGATTATATTCGTTCATATTCGTGACTTCTTGCAAAGTACCAGAGATGTTAGAATTGGTGTTCTTGTAAAGTGCCGGAAAGTCAAGTCGTTTTCTTGCAAAGTTTCGAAAGAAGTAAAGGATAAATAAAATAAAATAAAGTTAAAAAAATAAGTAAAAAAAAAAGAAAACAAACAAAAAACAAAAATGTAAGCAAACTAAATAAAAAAATAAACAAAGCCCTAAATCTCTATTTCGAGTTCGTGTTTTTGCAATTTAGAAATTGTTGAAGGTTTTCGCAAAGTGCCAGAATAAAATAAATTAATAAAAATAAAAAAAAACAAAACAAAACTAAACAAAACAAAACGAAACTAAACGAAACTAAATGAAACAAAAGGAAAACGAAAAAACAATGTAAAATTGATAGAAAATTGAAATTATAAACAAAAAAAAATAAACAAAGATCTAATCTAATCTTGTACTATGATCATCGAAACATTTTGAACCATTTCGAAAATATTAGTCAAACGCGCCTTTGGTATGATCCAGGGTACAAAGAAAAAAAAATAAAAAAAAATAAAAGAAGAGAAAAAAAAAGAAAGAAAAAAAAAGGGAAAGAAAAAAGAGAAGAGAAAAAAAGAAAGAGAAGAGAAAAAAGGGAGAGGAGTGAAAAAAAGGGAGAGGGGGTAAAAATCGTTCAAAACGGTTTTTTTTTTTTTCCTATGCCAGTTTTCTTTAGCTTGTCTTTCTCTCTTTTTT
The DNA here is from genome assembly GCA_003550325.1 of Gigaspora rosea. NCBI lineage: Eukaryota > Fungi > Glomeromycota > Glomeromycetes > Diversisporales > Gigasporaceae > Gigaspora > Gigaspora rosea. Next base: position 39,990 of record QKWP01002321.1, read on the forward strand.
TAACATACTTTTTTTTGAAATTTTACTTTTTTTTTTTTTTTTACCCGATGATCTGGGGATGAAATTTTTGTAACGTGATCAAAACACTGTGTAATCGTTAAAGATCTGTTAATCGTTATATATCGTTTCAAGTAATTACCTGTGTAATCGTTAAAGATCTGTTAATCATTATATATTGTTTTAAATAATTCCGATTATAATCGATTTGTAGATATATAACGATTTAATATAGAAAATGATATATATCGATTTAGATATATATCGATTTTTAACCAGTTAATCAATATATATCGTTATTTTTTAATCGATATAAAACAATTAACTGTTATATATCGATTAATATCTATACATAAAATTTCCTGATGCATAGACAAAATGAATATGGCTAAAAAAAAGTTCTGATTATAAAAATGAGATAGAGCAAGTAGAGCTGTTTATCATCTGGATAGCCTAACAGTTAACCAGTTATTGTATCCTAAGGTACGACCACTAGCCTAGATTAAGCTTAATTAACCCTCCTTTGTCGGCATACAGCAGATCGTTTCTGAAAAAGGAGGTCAGCTAAAGCAGAGTGAAATTTGGTTAGGGTTAGGGTTACCTTTTTGATGCAATTATTGCTAGAAGGTTATATAGGTATCAATAATGTAATTTATACAGTGTGTAGATCATATATTGAATTAACTCCGCTTTAGTCGACCTCTGAAAAAGTTTATGATCAGATGTTATGCATTTGAATTATTGGCTGCAAACCTTACTTGTGATTAATATTGTTAGCTGAAATTGTTTTATGCTTGTAGAAATATTTCGACATTTGATATTTATGGCTACCGAAATGTCTAAATATTATCGAAATCCTAAATTATATTGAAATGTCTAAATAATGTCGAAATATCTAAATAATGTCGAAATGTATAAATTAAGAAATATATATAAAAAAACATATAGTAATAGGTTCGCTATCCAAACAAGCTCTAGCATTCATACTTTAACATCAATACCTCTAGTCTAGGACTAATTATTTGACCCTATACCAATCAACTTATGCATAAACTACTGATCTCTCGGTTCTAAAATTTTCTAAACCCCAAGGTCCTAAACAATATGAAAACACAAACATAAGCAAGATGTCTAACATATGCCCATATAGCTAAAAAGAATCGGGCGTCATCCCGCATCATCTGTTTTAGGTCCCTGCACTGCCATTGCAGCTGCAGAACTGTATATAAATATCACAAAGTAGGGATGCGAATCGATTCTAAAAATCAAAATCGATGATAGAAACCTCAAAATCGTTTTAGAATCAATGATCGAATTCTAAATCTTTATAGTTATTTCTTGTATTAAGTGGCCTGATTAGATTTTATTTTTATTATTTAATACTGTAAGTTATTAGGTTTTACAAATAATATGAAGCAATGTACAAAGTTTTCTGGTTGTTTTAAAGCTATACTAGAGCTTATTGCGCTTTGCAAAAATGTGTGATCTCTGCAGATCATGGTGTCATCCGATTTTTCAATTTTAAAGATTTCAGATAAAACATAGACGTTTTTGATGAAAATGATAATCAATAGGAAATAAAATTTTACTGTGTAAATTACAGTGTCACACTTTTTTGCAAAACGCTATAATTAAATAGAATCTTCATATTTACAACTTAAAACAAATTATATAAATAATAATACGTATTATTAATAACAAACATAAACATTATAAAATGGCTACCGGTAAGTATAAACTATCAGTTTAAAGTTTAAATTAAATAATGCGCATTAACAACAAATACAGCCATTAGAAATGGCTAAGTACAAAATATGGGCTTAATATTTTTAATAAAATGTGATTTAATAATAAACACCATATTTAAAAGCATAGAACATTTATTAAAATTCTAGACTTCTAAATAGATAATATAAACCGATTATATACTAATGCTAAATACATATATACATATATAATATTTTTATTGTTTATTTTAATTTAGACATTTAGTCATATAGCATTATATTTAGTTAACTATTTAGACATTTAGTTACATAGTATTTATTTAGTCAACTATTTAGACATTTAGGCAAATTTAGACTTTTGACATTTCGAAAAAAAAATAATGCCATGTCGAAATATATTTAGACACTAATTGCCTAAATAGTTAACTAAATTAAGTATTTCGACTAACAACATTACTCGTGATCAGCCACTTAGATTAAAACGGAAAAGATTTTTGTATAAAAATTTTATAATTCTAGTGTGCGCTATATGAATTGTGCACACGGATTATCTGATCATTCTGCGCATGGCCCCAAAATTTTTTATCGTATTGGGTTGTATTTATAATTTATTTATCACGTGTACAAATGTTTGAGGTATGGGTTTATGCATGAAAATTTGAACTGTGTTATACTAATTCAGGTGCCTGTTTAATTAAATTAAATTATTATACTTTTTTTATTATTTTTTATTTTTTTATTATATTTTTTTTTTCAATTATTATATTCGTTTTTTTAGATCGCTACTTATTTTAAAGTAAAAATAAGAGCCTACTTCATGGTAAATTTGTTAAATAAGTAAACTATTTACATACACGATTTTATTTTTTGATATTAAAATTTTGCTTGCGTTCGATTGAACTTTTGGCAATTGTTGATCACGTTATCTGCAGCTTTGCAGTTTCTTAAAAATCGACCTGCATAAATTAACTTTATTCATTAATTTTTCCTATTAGGTTATAATCGATTACTTTATTGTATTTACTATGTAAACTTTATTTTGAAATTGTGTACGTACATACTAAAAATATAAATAAATTCTCTAATTTCTGATAATAGCTATGTCTATAATTAGAAGATGTATTCTATGAGAGTTTACTAAGTATATGTTAAACTTTATATTTGCTTTTATTAAATTTTTTTTTTTTTTTTTTTTTAGCGTAAAATGTATTATGCTCACTTTCACTTTAATTTGTAGTTTCCATCATCGCTTTTTGAAGTTGCAATTTCATTGTTCTTGGAATCACCTTAAAGTCGCATTTTAGGGTTAATGTGGCCTTTAGTGTAATCTTTAAAACTAAATATTTTGAACAGCCGCATTTTGATTAGACGAAATTATTCAATTGTAATTAAAAATTTTTTTCAAACTTTTAACGAAGGAGTTTTTTTATTCTGATTTATATGTCTGTATAATTTAATTAAAAAATTTCATTCAAAGTTTGAAAAAAAACTTCACCACAACTTGTTTTGATAGTTATCCAGGTTTTTTCTAGCTTTGAGCGAAGATATCTCGACGACTGCCAATCTAAAATGGAAACATTTTTTTTATTTTAATTATACGGACATATAAAATCGAATAAAAAAAAGTCACCCCTTTTATATTAATAGCTATTATGATATCTTTGCTCAAAGTTTTTTGGAAAATACTGTCGCAGCATTTGTTTTGATAGTTTTTTCTAAATTTTGAACGAAGAGATCTTGACAATCACATATTTAAAATTGATTAAATTTTTTAATTGAATTATACAGGCATATATAATCATAATAAAAACTTTTTCTCGACTTTAGATAAGTAGTTGTTAAAACATCTTCACTCAAAGTTTGGAAAAAAAACTTACTACTGTTTTTATTGAATTTAAGTTTTTTTTTAATCTTTGAACGAATATATCTTGACAATCCATCTAAAATCAATGAATTTTTTATTTGATTCTATGTGTCTGCATAATCAAAATAGAAAAATTTCATCGATTTAGATAGAAAATTGTCAAGTATCTTCGTCTAAAGTTTGAAAAAACTTTGCCGCAGCTTTTGTAGTTATCCAAGTTTTTTATAAACTTTGGGTAATAATATCTCGACAATCACCTATTTAAGATCGATGAATTCTTTTTATTTTAATTATACAAGCATAATAAAGAAATTTTTATCGATTTTATATAAGTGGCTGTTGAAACATCATTCAAAATTTGGAAAACACATTGCCGCAGCTTTTGCATTGATAATTATTTAAGCTTTTTCTAAACTTGAGTGAAAAAATCTTGTTTGTTTCAACAAAAATTTTTTAAACTATGCTATACTATTTAATTGAATTTTGATTAATTTCTGCTCGCGAAAGATAGAGCTTAATCACAATATGAGCTCCTTGCATTGCTATCGCAGCCACAGAGCTAATTACAATATAAAGTCCAGCACAGGTTTTTTCGATTTTTAACAGCTGTCCTGCCTTGTTTAGAGCGCTGGGAGTGTGTTGGGTGTAACCTGGGTTTGTATAAGAAGTGCATCTTCCTGCACTGCGAATACAAGATAAACTTTCAAATTATATTATATAATTGGAAATTTTACTTTGTATTCGCAGCGCAGGAAACTCAACACACTCCTGGCGCTCTAAACAAGGCAGGACAACTATTAAAATCAAAAAAAATCTGTGCTATAAGGTCCTTGTACTGCTATCGTAGTTGCGAAGCTTAATCGCTAAATATGAGGTTCTTACACTGCCTGCGATAGTCATAGAGCCTAATCACAACATGAGTACTTGCAATACTATCGCATCCATGGAGCCTAATCACAACGTGAGATACTTGCACTGCTATAATAGCTACGGTGCTTAATTACTAAACATGAGTTCTTGCACTGCCTGCGGCTACCATAGAGCCTAATCACAACATGGGTTCTTGCATTGCAATAGCAGCCACGGAGCCTAATCTCCTTGTACTGTTTTTGTAGTTGCTGATCTTAATCACCAAACATGAGGATCTTCACTGCTTGTGGCAGCCATAGAGCCTAATCACAACATGAGGTTCACAGGGCCTAATCACAAGTGAGATCCTTGTACTGACTTTATTGTTATGGACCCTATAAAAAAAAGTCAAAATTCTATTCAGATCTTGTTCAGATTATTATTTTAAAAAATGAGTAATAAAAATTCGAACAAAATCTGAAAAAATTTTGACTTTTTTTTTTTATAGGGTTCAATCACCAAACATGATGCTCTTGCATTGCCCGCGGCAGACATAGAGCCTAATTACAACATGAAGTCCTTGCATTGCTATCGCAGCCATGAAGCCTAATCATAACATGAGGTCCTTGTACTGCATAATATAATATCAGGTATAGTACACTTATTTCTAGCTCCTTTTAAGCAACTCAAGCACCTAGTTAAGGAATAATTTTAAATAATGTCATGAGCGGAGCGTTATTATGCAACAACACGGTAATCATATGTAGTAATTGAATTAATTTGGAAAAAAGCAAATAAATTTTTACATACAGTATATTGTTACCAAATAAAAGAGCATTATATTTAGAAGTAGTAAAAGGTTATGACCGGTCATGACTGGTCATAACCGTGACTGATACCAGTCAGAAGCTCCTAATTAACCGGTTAGAATCTGAGCAATAATAAAACTATTACATTTTTAATATTTGTATATGATTCAGATAATATTCATGCATGATTTATCCAATTATTGATAACGAGCATATGAGTAAAAAAATTCTAGCTATTGTATCGATTTTGTTATGGGTTCTCAAATGTGACCGAAAATCGGGCTGAATAGTGATGCGAATGCTTTTTTCAAACATGCTTACAACGTTGAAATACTGATTGAACACCACCGATCGAAGAAACATTCGGGCAATGTAACGATGAGCAGCATCAGAGGGAAATGCAATTAACCTTAAGGTTCAAGTATGACTTCCAGATGGATTAGTGGTAACAAAAACGATCCTCAGTCCAGTGATTTCCAAACAAAATGCATCCAAGAAAACCAAGATTATAAATCACATGACCGTTAAATTTTTTACGTGAATGATCTATGGAGCTCTAAATTGCTCAGAAATCACAGGACCGAGGACCTTTCTGCCACTAATCCACCTTATGACTTCCTATTAACATCATATTCAGCAATTATGAGATAATTGTTAATCTTTAAGCACTATATACAATCAGAATCAAGATTTTGATTGCATTCCTGATAAGAATGTAGATTATTGCACCTTTTTGCATAACGCATACAAAATTAGAGCATTTAATTAGAATCAGATTTTGTGGACGAATACAAACTTTGAATGTTTCCATGTTGCCACAAAATGACAAGTTCTTGTATGGGTGGAGTTTAGGTACAAATGCTGATTTTTAGTACTGAATTTGTTTGCCGTAACGTGTTTCTTTGCATGAATCCAGCAACTGAGCAGTTAGAAATGTTATCATAGCTAAAATATAAAAGCGATTATATTATAAGAATCATTATACTGTAACGAATAATTTTTTCCTTTGCCTCTCACTTCCGCATTGGTAAAATTCGTAAAGTTGTTACATATCTTCTATAATTGTATCGCCATAGCTATTTAATCTTACCTTTCTAGTATTAGGCATTATTATGTATTCTTAGTAGCTTAATTATACAGACGTTACTCAAGAAGCATAAAACGTAGTAGTAACGGTGTAAAAACATAGTAGTAGTAGTGTAGTTGTAGTTTGTTGGAGTGTAAACTTATCTGAGATTTAGAATTTATATAAATGGTTGGTCTGACCCTTTGTTCATCATCTTGCATCTAATGTATGCTCTCCTTAAATTAAGAAAACATAAATATACATTCTTTTTAAAATAAATGGCTAATAAATTATTAATATTTGTGTATTCATGTGACCTTTTTAAAGTAAACCATCGGAGTTAAACTCGGCATGAGAGTACCAAGCTTTCCCATACGATGATTACAATATTCATATGAGGTATTAGCCAAATCAGTGTGTTTGGTTTTTAGGGTCACAAAATTATAATATAGTACCCCAAAATTTATTAGATTACGCACTGATCACGCCCTATTTTAATATCATGTGAGTATGAAAATCATTTAAATAACATCTCAAAAATATTTATTTACTAAAAAAATATAAGTAAACACGTTAGAACACATTATCTTTTTGACCAATAGTATATAGTATAGTAGAATTTACGTTATTTAAGTTTTATTTTATATATTAACTATTTAAAATAGCTAGTTATGTCTAATTCAATTAGTACTTCAAGATTTACTTGTTCTCTTTGTACACATTCACGATCTTACAAGACTCAACGTGGTCTTAAATGTCATGAAACAATAAAACATAAGGACCATAATATACTGTCTTTGCATATATATTGCTACTACCTAACTATAAGCTTGATTATATTAAAAAAGCTATGATATGAGAAATTTAGAAGCATCTAAAAAACCATCATTGCACTGTTGGAAATCAAGTATTTAGCAGTAAGAATGCCTTTGTAGGAATATTTGGTAAATATCTTACACGATATTCTCTATGTGGTAATTTTTATCAATGTTGTTTAGTGGAGACAATTCATGTCGCGGATGATCGTGAAATCGGATGATGGTGAAATTTGGGGGTCTCAATTTGAAAATATAAACCCTACCAAAATCCACCTATACACTTTTATTAATAACCCTAACCCTAAATCCTAATTCAATCATAAAAAAAAATTTAACAAAAAAGGTCCTAAAACTTTTTAAAAATTGTACATAAAATAGATTCAAATTTCACTATCATCAAATTTCATGATCATCCGTGACAATTCATATACAAATATATATCTTTATTAATAATACTATGATTATTCAAGTTAGATCTTTTCTATTTAGTGCTTCTATATACACTATGTACAAATATGAGTTTGCTTTTACCGTAATATTAAAAAGTTTATACAGTCATATTTTTATATAGTAAAATAAACTACGTACTTTAGTATACTTGTAAGTAATAATTCATTTTATAAAATTCGACTATAAAAATTGATCTACATTTGGACCCCAAAATTTTGGGGTTACTCAAATATGATGAAACAAATACGCCAATATGCTTGATATTGATATCAGTTGGGATTTACAGTTTTATAACTGGATTTGACTGGATTGCTGCAGGTATCTTGGCTTAGCCATATTTGATCAGCTGAAAATTCGTAAATATTAGGTGTCCAATCAGATTCCAGATTTTGCTGCCGAATGCAAAACTTAAACTGAACTATCCATTTCATACTTCATACTATATTCCTGGTACTGGCCATTGTCGCAGTTATGCACTACAAAATCCAGCCTACTTACGTACTACATGCATTGTAGCACTTTTATAACAAGTCACTCTTATAATAATAACTAGTAAATGCATCGTGTTAATGCAGCGAGTTTGGATAATTATATAAAAATAATTGAGCAAAAAAAAAGAAAAATTGTATTTAGTTAATATAATAAAAGAATACAGTCAATTCTTTTTAATTTGAACTATTAGGACTGCTTTTTTTTACTATGTAAAAATGTAAAAGATTTTATTTTTCAAAAAGATATATATAGCTTATTTTAACTTTATAATAAAATTTACAAATGTTTTAGAAGATGTTGTTTAGTTTAGAGATAGTTTTATAGTGTTTGGTTTAGAGAAGTTTGGATTAAAGAAAGGCAATTGTACAAATATTATTTGAAAAAATATAATAGAAATAGATTTGTAAAAATTTTTTTATTAGTATTATAGTAGTGAAATTAATATATTATTGTTGTATTATAATATGTTTAGAAATTTAATTTTTTTATAAAATAATTAATAAGAATGCAATTATATTTCAAGATTAGGTTTAACTTTAAATGAAGAAGAAATGTAAAAAATATGTTTATTTTGATACAAATTGTTTATTCTTAAAAAATTGTATATAAAACTATATTTGTTATACAATTATTATAAAACGAACTTATGACATTTTACCACTATAGGTAAATTAGATTTGCAAATCTGTGTAACAAAAACAAAAAATAAATTTTTACAAAACAAAAAATAACTTTTAATTACTTTAGAGTTAGGGTAAGGCCTGGGATTTTATCAGAGCATTATTATATACAAAATTTAGCAAAGAGTTTTTTTTATTAGAGTCCCAAAGGTGGTTTCATAAGTAAAATTTCGAGGTATAAATGTTTTTTAAAATAAATAAACAAAAAAGCGAAATTTTTTGTTACACCTGATCTTAAATTTTGATTGGCTATTCTAATAGTTTTGTTAATATAGTGTAAAACACTATAGGTGCATTTTAGTAAAACTCTTTGTTATATTAATAAAAAGATTTTTTTAATTGATTTTATATATATTTAGTTAAACTTTAATAAAAATTATAGAGTTTTTTATACTAATTTAATATAAAAAGAATTTAACAAATTTTAGTAATAGTTATATATAAATAAAAATTTAGAGATAATATAAAAGAAAGGGAAATTATAGGCATCTCTCGCAGGATATATATAAGCTATATATCTCCCACAACCAAATTCGTTTAAGGTAGGTAGTGCTCCTAGGTCCGGTCTGGGTCTGGTCCGGTCTGGGTCCAGTCCGGGATCAGACCAGACTCAGACTCTAAATTTTACTAATTTCAGACTTCAGATCAGACTCAGACTCAATTATGAGTCCGGTCCGGGTCTGGTCCGAAGTCTGCAGACTGGTCTGAGTCCAAATATAATTATATGTATTTGTTTGGTGCTGAACAAGTTTACTTAGTGCATTTTGTAAGAATTAATTAGTAAAATTTTATGAATCATAAGATTTTATAGAATTTTATTAATAAAATTCTAAAAAATCTTATAATTCGCAAATTTTTATTAATTAATTCTAACAAAATACACTAAGTAAACTTGTTCAGCTCCTAAAAATGTATTAAAATTGCCTATTTGTTTTTGTTTTACTTGAAATTTAGAGATTTGATGCACAATTTTGGATTTTTGATCAAAAAAGTCAAATTTTAACATCTTAGCTCCAAATTTCAAGTAAAATAAAAACAAACCCTGCCGCTTTAATGTATTTTTAGGTGCTAAACAAGTTTACTTAGTGCATTAAGTTAGAAATAATTAGTAAAATTTTGTGAATCATAAAATTTTATAGAATTTTATTAGTAAAATTCTATAAAATCTTAAAATTCACAAATTTTTATTAATTAATTCTAACAAAACACGTTAAGTAAACTTGTTTAGCACCTAAAAATACATTAAATCGGCA
>QKWP01002321.1:50305-61326 GCA_003550325.1 Gigaspora rosea
AGATTTTTTAGAATTTTATTAATAAAATTCTATAAAATCTTATGATTTATAAAATTTTACTAATTAATTCTTACAAAATGCACTAAGTAAACTTGCTTAGCGCCAAAAATATATATAATTATATTCAGACTTAGACCAGTCTGCAGACTTCGGACCAGACCCAGACCAGACTCAGACTTGACTATAAAGTCTAAATATAAAAGTCTGAGTCCGGTCCAAAAATCAGACCAGACTCAGACTTGACTAAAGTCTGGTTCGAGTCCGGTCCATAGGAGCACTAAAGGTAGGGTTAGGGTTTGTGTAAGGGTTAGTGTTAGTGATGTATATAGTAAAATTGGTCAAGGAAAATTTTTTTGTTAGGCTCGAAAAGTAGTTTTTTATATAAATGTTCAAGAAATAAACGATTTTTGAAAAGGCGAACGTTTGTTTTGAAATTTGCCTGATCGTGTTATGTTGCACCAAGGGCGATTAACTATTCACTAATTTGGTATCAATTATCACGTGAAATGGTTTTTATTGGCCAATTTCGCAAGAGATGTTTAAAAACACCCTAAAAGAAAATAATAATAAGGGTGTGGCAAGTTGGTAAGTTGATACCCTTATACGGCAGGTCTAGGGTTCAAATCCCACTAGTGACGCTTTGAAAAATAGATTTGTGTTCCGGTAACTGCTTCTCATCGATCAGTTGGGTATATTACCTGTAGCCTTGGTATACCATCTCGAATGGGAGCTTTCGGCGTAGTTGTGTACCATTATATAGACAAAGCCAAGGAACCGGAGAAACAGAAACCCGTATGGAAAGTCCTGAGTAAAGAGGTAACAATGATCTTCAACAGTGCTACCAGAACTGGAGTATCAGAAACCGGACCTAGAAAACTGAATGATAAAAGACCTTCGGAGGAGAGGGTCCACCAACCTGGCCGCCAGAGACGTACCGGAGAAAAAGGACCTATGTTAAGGAAGTAGGTACCAAGGGAAGAAAAACTATATGGCACCTAAAGCCGGGTAAATCGACCCTTCCGAGCTAACTAGTTTGGGGTATTTAGGAAAGAACCGGTATGAAGGGAAAAGTAGATACTGGGGTTAGAGTGAACCTTACAAGGGCAGAAATAGGTAACTCAGGGTTCAAGGGTACTACTCTGACCACAAGTATTGGCCTCGGGTAATGCGCTGTTACTGAAGCATAGATAGATACCTGTGTGGGACAAGGAACTATCTTACCAAAAAGTCAGCCGCAGTTGCTGGCCCTTCGGGGCTAGACACAGATATGCTGTTCTTGGGGCCTTAGGTTCTTGGAAAATGTCGACCCTTGAAAATGTTCTTGAATAGAGTCATGTGATTCTTAACTAGAATTTCCCTTAAGAGTGCAGTTAACGGAAAGTCAAGTTGGAGGTGGAAGTTCATGGTGGAACTTGGGGGTAAGACTTGGTAGATGGTATCTGGGTAAACAGGGTACAGCGAGGCGTATCGAAGAGGAAAAAAATAATAATAATCAATTAAATATAAATTAATATAGTTGTCTATTTTTAATTTAATTTATATAATTTGAATATTATTAAACTTTATCTAAAGTAGAAAAATTTTTAGAACAGTTGTAAATTTTATTATAAAGTTTGGATTAGTTATATATAATGGTTTGAAAATAAAATTTTTTAAATTTTCATGTAGTAAAAATTAGCAGGTTTGGCAGTTGAAAATAGAGAGAGTTGATTGTATTTTTAGTAAAATATATATTTATTTTTAATTCTAATTGTTTTTGTTAAAAATGTTATTATTAATAAGAAGGTATTTATAAATAACATTATACAAAATGGTGATTAAAAGAAATATATGGTAATAATTTTTTTAATAAGTAGGAAGGATCAATAAAATATAAAATACTTTTTTTTAAAAAATGTTGTTTATATTATGATGCAGTAGTGCAAATTGAATAATTTTGATATTATTTGATTTGTTTTAGTAAGATTAGTCAAATGGTACCAATTCAATTTTATTTGGATTACTGGATTAAGAATTATTAACAAAATATTTTTTTTCCCTCCTGCCGTATCATCAATGCCCGGATACGGTATACCAGTCCATTTACACTATAACCGTGGCCAACACTTGGGGTCAGGGTACTACCATTAAACCCCTGCAATGTCCCTGATATCCATCTACTCCGTAACTAGTACGACGGCCCCGACGGCTTTACCTGCCCATGGCTGAGGGTCACCAGTTTTGTTGTTTCAACTCCCACTCGGAGACCAGTAACTTTCTACCTTTTTCTCTGTTGGTATTACCATCCTGCCCATAACTGGAAAGTAGCGCCACAAGTTCATGCAGTATCTTGTGATCAGACTTCGGCCTCACATTACGTCTTGTGACTTCGGTTATTCCAAATCGGGGTTCTGACTATCAAATCCAACCCAGAGGTCTTAACAAAATATTTTCAGTTATATATTTTTTTTATAAAATTACTATATAAGTAATAGTTTTTTTGTAAATAAATATTTTATGATTTTAGTAATATAGGGTTTGTTTCACTAAGATGAATTGAATAGTAACTAAATTATAAAAATTAGATTATATTCAAGTTTTTATAAAATTTGATATATAAATTTATGGATTTTGAAATTTTTTTTTTACAATTAAGAAAGAGGCAAGCAATATTATGCGAGGGTAAATAATGTTATTTATGAAAGATCTCTAAACAAAAAAATAAAAAAAAATAAAAAAATAAAAAATTAGTATAAGTATAAAGTTCTGGTTGTGTGATATTTTTTTATAGATTATAAAAAGCTGTTATTTTAATAAAATATACAAATAATAGTTAAAAATTTTTTTTTAAAATGTTTTTAGATTAAAGCAATAGATTTATATAGATAAAATGTATTATATAATATTAAAAAAATATAAATATACAAAATAAATAATAGTTTATAATAATACAAAAAATATAAGCTATTAGATACAAATTAAATAAAAAGATAAAAGAAATTTCAAATAATTTATTTATATTTTATATCACATAGTTTAAATTAGTATAAATTAAATATTTGGTAATAATAACATTTAATAATATTTATCTTCAAATAGCAATTATAACTGATAAGTTTTGTTTGCTTTATAATTAAATTTGTTAAAAAGTAATAATTTTGATTGGTGTATAGTACATGTAATTATATAATATTTGAGTAACTATTTTATATATAAAAAAGATCTGCTATTTATTTAATGTTAAAGTTAAATAATAATCAACTAAAATATAATATAATATATATAAAATTTTTAATTATAGATTAAATAATTAATATATGTTGTATGTGATACTAAAAAAGTTGATGATAAAATTTTGATTTACTTTGATAAGAAATTTTAATATTTTTTATATGGTGATTTTTTCATTTTTGTATTATAGAGTTAGAATGAGGTTTGGGAGTAGATTTGATACTTAAAGCATATTTGTGGATTTTAGTAAAGTTTATGGTTTCAAATTGAGATTGCAAATTTTAGTAATAGCTGTGACAATATATTTAACTGGTATATATAAAATTTAAGAAAAGGTTGAATTTAGATTTGTTTAGAAAAAAAATTTATTAGTTTAATTTTTGTGAATAAGGATATAATTTTTTAATATTAGAAAATTTATTTTATAAATGTTAGATATCTATAATAAAATTAAAATTAATTATTATTATGAATTTAACAAATTTTCAATAATATTTACTATTGCTTACAAGTAATATATATTATTTTAATAATTAGATAGTTAGAATAATCAATTAAGTAGATAAAGGCAGTTATACAAATTGGTGAAATAACATGTATTATTTATAAAAAAAAAAATAGAAAAAATTTGTAAAAATTGTTTTATTTTATAAATATGAATAATTTTAATTTTATATAAAATATTAATAAAATATATTAAAAAAACTCCTTATGTTAGAAAAATTGCAAATATAAAAAATAAAATAAGAATTTATTAGCTATTTTTATTAAATAAATTAAACCTCAATTTTGTTTAAATTTATATATAAAATTTAATTAAATTAATTATTTTAAATAGAATTAAAATTATACAGATTTAATTTGTATAATAAAGCAAAATAATACTAACAAAAAAATTACAGAAGGTAATCAATTAAGAATACAAATTATATTTATTTGATTTTATATTATTAAAATATAGAATAATTAATAATATTAATATATAAACAAAATGTATTATAATTTGGTTAGAATTACAAATATTTTTTACATAGGTTAATAATAGATTCTGGCAATTTTAAACTATTTGCTAAAAAAATAAAACTATATTTACTAAATAAATTTTAATCTAGTAATCAAAATTGAATAAATTTTTTTAGTTAAATGTATTTATTGAGAGAAGGGCCAGAAATTAGATGATTTTCTAAGAGGGGGTATGAAAAAGTAAAAATTTAATATGAAGATTTGACTAAAATAGAAGAATTAAAAATTTGACTAAAATTGAATCAGCCAATTTTGGTAGTGATTTGAGAATTTATTTAAAAAAAAGTTGATTTAAGTTGAAATATTGAATGACAAGATAATTGTTAAAAAATGATTTTTGCTTTTTGAATTTTGGGGGTTTTTGCTCAAATATATAATATAAAATCTCTGTACCAAATATGCAGGGTCATATTTTATTTCTATTATGTTAATTTAATTAAGTAATATCATATCAATATTGATAAAAAACAAATTACAAATAGTCAATTATAATAAATAATTATATTAAAAATAATACTTATCAAAATAATTTTATTATAAGAACTTTGAGTTAATTTTTGAAGATTTATACTATTATAAGTGAAAGATACAATTTATATAAGCTTTATATTACAATAAATAAAATAAATAAATTTGATAAGTTTTTTATTAAATAATGATTTTTGAGAATTATATAATATAATTTTATATATTATTATATCATATAAAATGAGAAATCATAAATATGAACAAAAATATTTTTTAAATTTATTAAGTTAGTAAATTAGTTTAACTTAAAAATTTTAAAATAATAAAAATTTAAATATTTGAATAGTAATAAAATAAAAAAAATAATAATAGTAAGAAAAGTATATATAAAAATTAAAAAGGCTATATATTGTACAAACCTCTTTCATGTACAGCAATTAGTTTTTTATATTCATCTAATGCTACAGTAGGAGTCATTAAATATTTAGGATCAAAGGACGAAATATGGAGTGTTTACCATGAAGTAGCACGACTTATTGCAACATATGCTTGCCCTTCAGCAAATATAGATTCATTTATACTAGTAGTAACATGTGGCAAGGTTAAGCCTTGTACTTTGTGAGTAGTAAGAGCAAATGCATTTTGAAGAGGAAATTGTTGTTGTGAAGCAGCATGGCCATTAATACAGAAATGAGATGTTTCTTTTTAAATCATGATTCTAGTTACTCCTTCATAAGTAGTAAAAGTAACTTCAACATTAAATTCATCAATAAGTTTGGTTACTAACCAATAGTGCTATTACAAATACCATCGTCAAAAAGTTTGTTATTTAAAAACATTACTCTAGCTCCTTTTTGCAAATATAAATATTTAGGTAAATTAGTCATAGATTTGAACTGAAAAACTGAATAATCAGATTGTAATAATTCAAAATTTAAAATGTCTTTAGATTCTGAAATTATAGGTTTACAGGAGGTATGATCAAATGGTAAATAATGGCAGAGCAAATGATTTATAGTTTCAGCAGATTGCTGTGTAGAAACTATATGAGTTGTGTCAAAAAATTTTGTTGAAGAAATAAAGGGATTTATCTTAGATGCAATAATAGAATTGCCTATAGCAGATAATTTTCTAAGCTGTATTTCTTGTAAAACATTATAAAAATCAATGTCATGTCGTTGGTGTTGGGGAGTAGTAAGAAAAAGTGGAAAAAAGCATAGCCAAGCTAGAGAACGAAAGACTGGAAGAGGATGCACAGGCGGAAGTTGAGCCAAGTCATCTACTACTAATACTGGTAAGCCTCCAAAAAGGAGTGAATTTTGGCAAATATTTCACTAATAAATGTAAATAGATCTGCATCTACCATAGATACTTCATTAATTAAAATAATTTCAACTTCCTTTAATTTTAATATAGCATCAGGATCGGAAAAAATTAGTATTTCATATCAGTTGGCATAAAATCGAATTTTTAGTGCACAGTGAATAGTTTTTCTACCAATATTCTGTGCAGCAACGCCAGTTGGTGCCATAAGAAGATATTTCTTGTTTTTAGATATTAAATAAGCAATTAATAGAAAAAGCATAAACGTTTTGCCTGTTCTAGCAGAGCCAGTTAAAAAGAAATAAGGGTATTTGCCATTAGTTAACTTGCCCCAAATATTGCATAAAAGATTATAAGTTTCATATTGTTTAGGATCAAAAGTTAAAAGTAAACGGGAATTAATATAAGGAGTATGTTTTTCCAAAGAAACAAATTGGTTAAACATTAAAGTAGATAGTTCCTGATTCTCAAATTCAGATACAAGTGATTGTATTAAAGAATTATAAGCATTAGATAAATTATTTTTTTGCAAAATATAACTATGGTGAACAGAATCCATTTCAAGAGCAATCTTACAGGAAAAATAGATTGGAATCTGTCTTTGTACGAAGTAAATCCATTCAATAATTCATGTTCAGATCTAGCTGAAAATTTCATAATAAGATACTGAAAAAAGGTTCACCATCTTCATTTTTGTAGCTTGCAAATCGTAAAAGAACAGGTGTTTTTCTTTGATCAACTATTCTATTTTTTCGATCACGAGTATAAAATAATTTTGAATTTGGTCTAGGTAACTTAGATCTAAATATAAAATTACGAAAATAATCTGGATATATCATTTCTTGAAACTGTTCAAGGTCTGGATGATCAAAGTATTTATCAATAGCATCATTCAATATAGAGTGTCGATATTAATATTAACATTATCACCATCATCATTTATACTGTTTAAGAGATAAATTGGTTTAACAGACCTTAAACGTAAATCAGAAGGGGCTGAAGAAAGGTAATGTACAGCAACAGAACATCTTGTTAAAGGATATTGTAGCAAAAGTATCATTAATTTCATTGCACCTAATCTTCTTGCCATAAATATGTCTTCTATAATTATTTGTTTCATTAATATCAAATAATTCAGAGGGTTCTGCTTTAGTAATATATTTGGTTATATATTTTGCAAATCCAGTAGAAATAATATACTGAAAATTAATATGATCACACCAAATTAATAATGTTTCAGGATGGTATGGAACTACCATTCTATCTTCATTTTTCAAGCAACAATAAATATAATGTAAAGAATGTTGTGAATAGTAAGTTCTATCAGACAAAGGTTGTGGAAAACCTTTAGAACATGGAGTTTCATTATAAGTTGGTCCACCATATCTATGATCACAACAATGTATTTGAAACTGTAATACTAAAGCATGTAATTCAGGTTCAAAAACAGGATTAGGAAGATCAGCACGAATTGTATTCAATGAGATTAATTCCGGAATTTTTTTTCTGTATATGCAAATCCATGAGTATGTATAGTTCCATGGTTTTGAAATTCATCATGCTTGAAAAAATGATCCCATTTGCCCCATCTAGAAAGAGTTGAATTTTTCCAGAGTTTATTATGGATATTAGTTAGATAATTGCGGTAAAATAAATAAGTGTGTAGAGGACGATTGGTAGGTAGAGTATTTCTATTATCAGTTTGATTTAATATATGACATAAATGAGGCCATTTATCTTTAGCCATAGTCATTGTATAGAATATTTGGGGAAGACCATAGAAATTTAACATAGTATTAACCTGATATTGCTTTTGCTAAAAAAAAGGAGCAGTAGTACGGAAACTTGAAGGAATTGTAGTAGTTACAGTTTCATCAATTATATTACGAGCGAGTTTATGGTTGTCTCTTCTTGGGTCGCTGTGCGAGTTCGTAGTTGTCTCTTCTTGGGTCTCTGTGCAAGTTCGTGGTTGTCTCTTCTTGGGTCTCTGTGCGAGTTCGTGGTTGTCTCTTCTTGGGTCTCTGTGCAAGTTCGTGGTTGTCTCTTCTTGGGTCTCTGTCTGTGCGAGTTCGTAGTTGTCTCAAATGTCTTGTCACCAATTTCAACGTTGCTTGGTGCGTTTTTGGGTGTCTTGTAGATTTTACCTTGGGCACCTTGTTAGTTTTCTAAATTAATATATATGTAGTTGCTGATACTGTGAATAGCAAATTGGCAATTTGCTAGCATATATGTTAATTGAATTTAAAATCCATATATGATTGTAGACGGTGTAAATATAAGTAGTAAAACCTCTGGCAAGCTCTAGCTATACGAATGTGATGGATAACTATCTTGCTAAGTCTGCTGGCTTATATTTTTTATATGTCTTTATCTTTTGGCTCACTATGAGATTATTGATTTTAAATTCTTTTATATTTATTTTTTATATTTTATTTTTAATTAATATATATATATAGTTGCTAATATTATGAATAGCAAATTGGCAATTTGCTAGTATATATGGAGGACATCAATAGAAATAGGACAAATTTATCTAATAAATTTGTCCCATTTCTATTGACTTCACCCTATATATTTATTAAAATTATTACTTTTAGGGTTAGGGTTAGAGCATATTAGTTAGCATTAGATTTTTTTAGTATAAATTATGTGATTAGGGTTAGTTTGTTGGATTCTTGTTAATTTTGTATTAATTGTATAATCATATTAGTTAAAAGCAAATGCTTAAAATGTTCGTTATCTATATTATATAAATAAAAAATTTTAAATGACATAATTAGTATGTATATTTTTAATAAATTAAAATTAAAATAAAGTAGTAATATTACCATTATAATATTATTACAGAGCAATATATACCTGATATTTATATAGCATATATACTATATGTGTACTATATGTGTCCGACATGTGTCCAATATCCTATATGAAACTACACATATTGGGTATCCTATAAGGGTTCGTATTATTTCGCCAACAATCACTTCACCGACATAACATTTTACCGACAAATACTTACCGACAAATTCATTTTACCGACAGTATGTTTCATCGAAGTTCATTTCACTGACAAGTTTTTTTTCAAAAAGCACCTTAACTTTAGCTCTAATTCTATCTAATTCTACCCTGATCCTAACGACAATGACCAGAATTACTTTGTCGGTAAAATGAGCTTCAGTGAAATAAACTGTCAGTAAAATGAACGTGTCAGTGAATAATTGTCAGTGAAATGTTATGTCGGTGAAGTGATTGTCGATTAATTGATTGCTACCCATCCTATAATATATACCGGGTACATGATGTATTACAAATTTATATATGCGATATACAGCATATATACGGCATGTGTACTATATGTGTACTATATGTGTCCGATATGTGTTCAATATGCGACATGCACTCTACACATATCAGATATGTGTATAAATATATTCTACACATATCAGTTACATATCATATATATATCATATATATTGGGTATCCGATATTATACTGATGTGTATAATTTTGACCTGTGAAAGTTCATTTTACAAAAATAAAGAATTATGCTTTGACCTTGTTAATTATACATTGCTAGTAATTCTTCTTTGTTATCTTGGTTTTCTGACTCTGTTGATGTGTTTACATATTATTGTACTTCTGATTTTTATTTTGTAATAAGTGCTGATATCGCATGCTAGTTAACCCCTGATTATTCTATAATTGTTACATTATATTACTAAAATAAATAAAATAAATCGATTATAGAAACCAAACAATAATAAAATTAATTAAAAATTAAATATTAAAAAAATATTAATCTAGGTACTTAGGTACCGACTGAATGGCCGGATGATGCTAAACTTAGTTATTAGATAGTACTATGTAGGTGCTGTAGTAAATACAAGTATCTTAATAAAGTATTAGCGTGGCTGCTTAAGTTGGAAAAAAAAAATTAAAAAAAAATTAAAAAAAAAACAAAAAAAAACTATTAAAAATTAAAAAAAAAATACTAAAAAAAAAATGATTAAAAAATTAAAAATTAAAATAAAAAAACTAAAAAAAACAATTATAAAAAAAACACCCTCTCGATTATAAAAAAACCCTTCCTGATTACAAAAAATAACAATTATACCCCTCCAAAAAATACAATTATAAAAAAACCCCTCCAATTGTAAAAAAAAACTCCTTTCCGATTATAAAAAAACACCTGATTATAAAAAAAAAACAAAAAAATTAAAAAATAAAATACCTGGTTTTGTATTTCAATTGCCCAATGCTTCTGTAGATAAAAACATCTAGTCCTTCAAGAGCACGCTATTAGATAAACTGCTGAATGTTTTCAGAAAGAGGCAATGTACATAAATCTAACAGTTTACCTGGGTAATCTGGGTAATAGTTATGATGCTTATAAAAGTATTTTAAAGTCACCGTTGATGAATTAACAGGAAGCACAGAGTGAATATTGCTTTTGCAACCACATTTTTCGTTTCCTTTGGCACCAACCGTGACTTTTTGTTGGCATTTTTTCCAGCAGTACTCACGTAGAATTCATATTGATGACAATGCCATCTTTCGCTCCATACATGTTTTCTCTTTGCGCCCAAATTAGTTCAATGCAAGGTTGGGCAAGATGTATATCCAGTGCTTTTTCACTAGACACTGGACGTTTCCAAATTGTCCAGTATAATGTCTAGTGCATGTCTAGTGTCCAGTGACATATTTATAAAAAAATTCAATAAATAAATAAATTAGTCAAAGCACAATATATCTGGTCAGATAACTAGTACTCCCAGAGGATTGCTCTAACTAATTTTTAAAAATGTAGTTAAAATTTTATAATAATGCATTATACCTTTGATTTAATTTAATTTTATTCTTATTTAATTTTAAAATTTAGTTTAATTATTGTATATTAGTCAAAAATTCTGTTAGCGCATACAGTATATTTGAAAAAATTAATAAGCAATAAATATGTTGGCTACATAATACGTATTTAACTAAATAAGATATCTATA
>QKWP01002321.1:61344-73600 GCA_003550325.1 Gigaspora rosea
AGGATTGTTAAAAAAAAAAAAAACTGTATATTAGTCAAAAATTCTGTTAGCGCATACAGTATATTTGAAAAAATTAATAAGCAATAAATATGTTGGCTACATAATACGTATTTAACTAAATAAGATATCTATACGCAACCAATTTGCTTACAATTGTAAAGGATAGTATTTCAAATGATATTAACCTTCCAAAGCAATATGCATAGTAAGCAGGTTTTAAGAGATATCAGGCTTGAAAACATTATAAATATTATATTATATAGCAGGAACAGGCCTAATAAATTAATTTTTTTAAGTTATCGATTTTAACAGAATTGGTTAATTATCTAGTTTATTTAATTTTTTTTGTTTAAAATTTTAAAAATTATAATTTTTTTTAATTTTTGTTGTCTAGTGATTATTTTTCTTAATCCATTGCTTTTTACTGGACAATTAGAACACTGGACACTAGACAAATTTCCAATTGTTCAATTGTCCAGTTGCCCAACTTTGGTTCAATGATTGTGCTGAACGTAACTAAGACCGCTTTTTCAAGGTTTTTAATCCACCCTTCATATTCATCTACCAGAAGATGATAGGTTTTACCTTTTCAGTTTTAGAGACTTCTATATCATCGTTAATAGTCTCCCACGCTTGATCAATACTATCAGTTGCATCTAGAATACAGTCAAGCATGTTATCAAGCTCGTTATCATTTATGCCCATATTGACATCCTGTCAATGTCAAAAATATCATTGATATTAAGCGAAATTGACATTTTAAATAAGTATATTAATATAGAATAATCATGTTTATTTACACAGTACAAATAGATATTATAATACTTAATAAGATTTGTAAGAATTTTATTTATTAAAAAGATGCTAAAATTGATCGCGAAGAATTGCTAAATTAAAGAGAATCATTAAGGGTAGAGGGTATGTAGATCATTTCTATTAATAAACGAGTTATTAAAATTATTAATAACAAAGAAAATTTTTATTAAGTAACTATATTAAATTTTTAAATAAACTTGTAGAGGGTTTTTCTGATTCTAATGGTAGTCAAATCATTAAAATTGGCCCTGTAGAACATAAGATATAGTTGTTTTTATTTTTGCGACCCTATTTTACTTATTGTTTATACATGATTTGATTAGCCAATTTGTGATCGCTTCTGCAGAATAGACCCCACCCTCACAAAAGTTGATACTATAAAAACTTTATCAAATTCCATTCAAAATTAATAAAATTTTTAGGATATGTATAATTTTTTATTACTAACAACTTTACTTGTACAAAAAATCAATTTATATAGTAAAAAATTAATTTTTATATGTAGCAACTTTTAAATTTGCATTAAAAATATTTTTTGTCACTCGTTTACTAATAGAAATGATCTATATACCCTCTACCCTTAAATGTTATTATTGAAGAAAATATTAAAAAAAATTATTGCGAAATAAATTAACTGTGAGAGAGAAAGAAAAGGGCAGAGCATGATCATTTTTTCCACGCGTATTAAAACTTTTTTAAAGCCAAAATAAAATTAATTGCGAAAATAAATTAATTACAAAATAAATTAATTACGAAAATAAATTAATTACGAGAATAAATTAATTACGAGAATAAATTAATTACGAAAATAAATTAAGGCCATACAAACTGAATCTTTTGGTTCTCATAATATATAGTTTATATTTCAACCTGCCAACCCAGATTTTTATTTAAAAATTTAAAAATATTTTAATTTAAAAATTTGAGTACTAAAACTACAACCTGGAAACCTGCAAAAAAAGTTTATATGAAAAAATTTTAAACAAAATTTATTATACCAGTATAAATTATTTTATATATTGTTCTTTAATTGCATGCTCTTAAAGTTCAGTCTCAAGTATATATGTTATATATCGGAATAGAATCCTGGTAGATTTAGAATCAATATAAGTTTGTCAATTATTAATTGACTAATAAAATTGCAATAAAATTAACAATCATTTATTCTTTATAATCTTGATTTTATTTAACAATTTAAAGTATTTTATTTATTAAGAAGAGTTTATAGAACTACTTAACGAACTTAATAATTTATTCACTGCAAAGAAAATATTTTATAAAAATTATTTAACGAACGTAATAATTTATTTAGTGAACTCTTTTTCTTTTTTTTTTTACGTTAATAAAAATTTTTTTTGCTTATAAAAATAAATAATAAATTTTTAGCAGAAAAATTGGAAACCTTTTGAATGAAAGAGTATAAAGACAATCCTTGAAGTCATTATGTTGTTAATATAAATACAACTTATAGATATGAAGGTTTTTACTAATTTATCTTTTATGAACAAAAAAGATGATAGTTTAACTTCATGATTATAATGATAGTTTTTGATTTTTTTTTTTTTATAAACTTGAATTTTATAAATACAATAAATTTGATATCTAAATGTATTATTATTGCAAACGTGATTACCGAGGCAATTTTACTTTTACATTTATTCTTGCTACATTAAAAAAAATAATTACTACAATTTTTTTTTACCTTTTTCCAGATTTTTCATGACCATCGTGCTCAGCCTGGTGGGTAGCACAGATTATTTCGTAAAATTTTCGACATAACAAACTTGCATCCCCAAGTTATTCCTATCTTGTGCAGTTCTTCTGTCAAGCAAATACAAAGTATTAGCTTGAATTTCGGGACACTGAAAATTGGTAAAGTGTTGAAAAAAATATGTAATGCAAGGCGATAAAGATCGATTCGAATATAATGACTAAAAAAAAAAACAAAAAAAAAGAAGCATGAAACAATAAAAGAATTATCTTTATAAATATCAATGAAAAATATCAATGCTGATTATTAATAATTATTATTGTCGTTATTAATAAAAATTATGTATTACGTAATTATTATCAGTAGTTTATTACATGCATCACTAATTTGACATGGGTCATTTCACGATCGGGAAATGACGCGAACATTCTCATCTGATTTCGTTCCATCAATACGTGCTATCTCGAAGTAACACGAATATCAAATCCGGTATGCTCATATACGTACAATATCAGCATGTGCAAGATTTTGTTCAGATGGCGGTTATCTATACACTCCGTTATGCAAGCATTACTACGTTCCTGGTAAACGTATATATTAAATATGGTTGATTCTGATTGGTTAATTCTTACTATGCTTCAAAATTAAAATTTTCTGCTTTGGACCCGGCCGGGTATGAGAACCAAAAATATCAGTTTGTATGGCCTAATTTTCAAATATAAATTAATTTCGAAAATAAATTAATAGCGAAAATAAATTAATTGAGAAAAAAATTATTATGTAAATTATTACGAAAATAAATTTGCAAAGCAATCATTCGAAGTGATAGTGCGGCACGTAATAAATGACATTAGCTACTTAGTGATTTATTTCATCCAATGAGAACGATCAACCAATAAGAACTTGGGGAAATTAATAAACCCATTTCACCGACCGGCATCTTGTTTCACCGACAAGTCGACAAGTCGACAATTATTTTACCAACAGTTCATTTCACCGAATAACTATCTTATCCGTTATTATCCCGAATATCCGTTTACTATTGATATCCGAATTTCTGTCGGATTATCCGGATATCTGATTTGTTTATCCACGGATAATTTAATTACAGATAAATGGATGACGAATTTATCCGATTGGAACTCTAAACTTAGTTCCAAAAAACTGACTCTAATGATAATGCTAGAATTACTTTGTTTGTCGGTGAAATGAACTTTTCGGTGAATTGATTGTCGGTGAAATAACCAGGATCAATATATAAATAGAATATAGTAATTAACAAATAAAAATAAACAGTTACTAATTGACCTAACAGATTATAAAGAATGGTCTAATCAAGCCTACTAAATAATTATGAAAAAATTAATTGTAATGATTTGAACTATTAATTAATTGGTGAGTCAGTCATGATGAGTCAATTAAATAAAAATAAACAATTACCAATTGGCCTAACTATCACGGCGAAATTATGAATTTATGAAATTAGAATATTTTGACTATGAAGTGCGTCAATTACTATTTGTTTTTTGACATTTCTTATTGTAAAATCATATAGATAACGTCTAACTCATCTTTTCACAGGAAGATGGGTTAGACGTTATCTATATGATTTTACAATAAGAAATGTCAAAAAAAAACAAATAGTAAGTGTCGCCGCAATGCGGTTACAAAAAATGTTCTAATCAGGCCTACCGAATTGTTAACTGTAAGAAAAATTAATTGAAATTATTTGAGTATTTAGTCCCCAAATTAAAATTTAATAAATTCAATACCAAACCTCGAAAAACATTTTGGATCTCTGATCTAGACTGATAACGCGTCTAACCCATCTTCCTCACTCTTATTAGACATATAAATTTATTATAAAAACGCACCTTAATCTGGGAAACATTGATTATAGCCAAAGTCAATATTTACATGTTAGAAAATATTCAAATGTTGGGTATTTCATAAACTCGTCACAATGGAGGTTCACTAATACAATTAGCAATTCCTTATTTTCCGGAGCGAAGCGACGGACTCAATTTCTATGCATAGTGATACAAAATTTGGGATTTTTGATGTTTTACATTTGAGAACATCAAAAAGGCTTTTCTGTTTGTCTACTCACGTGACGTAAATCATCTTAGACACATATTATTTCGTTGATTCTCACTTTCCCGAAACCCACTTTCCCGAAAACTATTTTCCCGACATCACATAGGGTTAGGGTTAGCATTTTGTTAGTTGTGGCAATATATTTTTAGCAAATTGTCACCTGTGTGATGTCGGGTAAATGACATGTCGGGGAAATAGCTTTCAGGAAATCGTACCGTAACTATATATTTGGGTCATTTGCTGTTTGAAAGGTAGTTTTAGTTTTGATTAAACTTGAATTACACGAAATTCAATTTTAGATTTTTGGTTTATTTATAAATATTATTATTATTTTTTTTTTTTTTTGTACGAACAAGGTCATATGCTTGAATTCAAGAGTCATCAATTTTTCATGAATTAAGACTTAAAATTGGTTAGAAAATCTTAGGGATTTTCCTAGCAGATTAACCATCTGTGTCAGATAAATCTTCTAAAGCTTCGGACTTATATCGGTTTCCGATTCCTAGTTTATTAAATACGGTGATTTATCAAGCTCATATGGTAAATGGCGATTAAAATTGCAATTAATTGCAATTATTTCGTCATTAATTGAAGAAAATTAATTTGACCATAATTGTAATTGTTTTATATACATATCAAAATATAATAAGTACTATTTCTCAAAAATGTACTAAGTAACCGGAATCGGGTACTAAGTAAAAATGTTCAGAACCCCTGAAAACCTCACGAAAACTGAATCGGGACCTTATCTAATCTACATTATATATTATATAAAACTCTTCTTTGATCTAAAAATGCACCCTAACCCTAAATTTTATTAATAAAAATTACATATGGTGTCCAACACCATAGGTGCATTTTATATTGAAAATTTAATTGCAATTAATTTTTCAGGTTATATATAATGTATTCATTAGAATTCAATAGTTTTTTATTTAAAGTTTTAATTTTTTAATATTAATAAGTAATTTCAATAAAATCTTCATTTAACGTTGATTAAAATTAACCAACAAATGAATGTTGCACAAATTGCTTGATTTGCAATTTGACATCGATGATTTTATAACGTTAATTTTTACTTAAAAGATTTTCCTGTGTTAACCTGATATCCGTTTTAAGTAACAATTAAAAACTAACCTGTAAGTACAAAGTTCGTTTCTTCATTTTTATCTAAATTTTTGTCATAATTATGCTAACAAAGTAATCGAAGAAACAAAATATCTATATGACATTAAATTTTTTATTAAATTCTTCTTAGTTGTTAGCAATACAATTAAAAAGATACGCACAATTATAATAAAAAAAATAATAAATAAATTAATAAGGTATTTTACGAAAATGAGCGTCATAACTAAATTTTGGTCAAAAATTCACTAAAATGACGTGCTATGGATACGATTAGAACGGAGATTCGGTTGGTAGATCAGTTACGTGTTCACACATTTTTACTAGGTACGGAACGTACGTGATGCATTGCATGAATGGCGTATCGTGTATCCGGACAATCTATTATCCGAACATTAATGATTTTAATATATAAGGCAAGAGAGGTTTGCTTTCGAACAAATAACGTTTATACAAAACGTTGTGTGGTCGTCGTTGCGGTGTTCGTCAAGGTATGAAGTACCTGCATCGATACGCCAGTCCGAGAGCACAAGAGTGCAGCTAAGCGAGCGGAAACACTACGTGGATTAGACTGAATAAGCATACGTGACATTTATATCAAAAACTTGCAATTTTCAAGTTTTTACATAAGGTAAAATAATAATTTTATTTTTGTCACAGCAAAATCTAAAAAAAAATAGGTCGTCCAAGATAAACTAATTGATCGAGAAGTCATGGTGAACGCAAACAATTGCCAACTGCAAAATCAGGAATTTCGTGACTGATAACTGATAACGTATTATACGTACAGTCTAACCTCTCTACAGTCACTCTCTATAGAGTCACACCCTCTTTATAAGCACACTAATTTTTAGAACAAACTTATATTAAAACATAAGAAATTTGACCTTTATACAGGGCACAATTTCTTATAAGCACAGAATTTCTTGGAACCAAGGGCGTGACTGTAGAGAGGTTAGACTGTAGTAATTTGATGTGCATACATTTATCATAAATGCCGAAAATAAGGATCGTAAAAAAAAAAAACTTACGGCTTTTTTCATACACAGACCCACAATAAATAACCGGAATGATTCCTTTTTTATTAATAAAGTATATACAGTCAGACCTCTCTAAATGCAACCTCCTTAAATGACTAAATGCATAGCTTTGCTTTGCGCCAACTCATATATATTATACCCTAAATAAGATTTTTAACTTTCATATAGGCCTCTCTGTTATGCATTTAGAGAGGCCTGACTGTACATGAAAAAAAATGAAAGTTCACGCTCATATAAATGTTCTTAATTTATATAGAGCCATTTGCTTATTTTATTTAATTAAAGTTAATTACGCTTTTAAAAATAACTGGAGGGAGGTCAATAGAAAACATGCAAATTATTTTTAGTAACTTTTTAAAAAATTTAAATTAAACTACCTTGTCAATAATTAAATTAAACTTACAATTATTGAGATATCTTAGTTTAAAATTTAAAAGAACTTTTATTTTTTGTCCGTTTTCTATTGACCTTCACCCAACTTTTTAAAAATCTTTATAAGCAAATATTCTAATTGAAAGATATATATGAAAATTCTAAAGCTAACTTTCAGAATTTGCTTATAAAAATTTTAATTCTAAAAATGAAATTAACTTTAATTGGGTAAAAAAATAAAAAAGATGGTATTTTCATTCTTTAATAAAAAAAAATGATAGGTGTTGTACCTGGACACGTCCATGGACGGTCCATGTCCATGGATTGGACTGTCTCCATGGACATATATACTGTCTATGTCCATGGGCGGTCCACAACACTGATTCCGGTGATTTATATTGTGTAAATTTTGAGAAATTGAACCATCGGCGTCGGTAACATTACAGCTGTTTACAGCTGTTTTCATAAATTCTGGAAAAACTAAATTGCCGATGACCGAATCGATAAGTTACCGAGTCGGAATCAATAAGTAACCGACTTCGGCAATTTATCAGTTGTTCCAGAATTTATGAAAACAGCTGTAAACATAAATACCAAATATTTGTCGATTCGATCAAATCAGAACTTATCGAATCGGTCATGAAACATCCGTAATTCCGAAATTTTTCCGAAATTTTTCCGATGACCGAAGAGTTACCGAATTCAGAATTATGAAAACAATTGTAATGGTTTTTTTTTTATTACTGTAGGATTGTTTAAACATTAATCATCCAGGACGACCCACTGACGTAACTAATGACGCCACCAGAACAAATTTACGCAAAATTCTACTGTCTTCCCGGACCAATTTTACCATGAAGTAGGCCAAATTTTCTTTTTTTGGATTCAGAATTAAAATTATTTAGATCTTCAGTAGCTATCCCAATAGGATATCAATCAGATCTCTTATCTTCTGCGCACTAATAAAATAAGCCCTACTTCGGTCACAACCCTAAGTTTTTTAGTGTAGATCATCTGATTGTCGATCTTTCATGTTCCTACTGGGGGGTAGGTTAATGCACAGCACTTCTTTTTAATTATAAAACATTAGTAATCGTTAACAACGTTAAGACTAAAACTACAGCATTTGTTAGTTGATAGGCCCCAGAATACCAATGCGTAATCATTTTATTATGACGATCGTAATCTTTTTTTGATGTGATTTAAACATTGCAGCATTATTTTAAAATTATTTTCCATTTCTAGAAACAAATTAAATTTTACTTGTTTACCAAGTCTCTTCGGTTTCTTCTTAAGAATTGCGGAATCTATGTCGATCCAGAGTGGTGACGTAATTGCAAGAAAGTAAGATCATTCATAGGACGAAACAGGAGATTTCGGGAAACGAGCCAATTGTTCCTGGATTCATAAGAATAGTTGTAATATAATTACCATTTATAACAAGCAATGAATTTTGATATAACGATATGGACCCGGATTTGTGGAAGGCCTAATTTTTTACCCGACACCGAACAATTAACTAACCATGTACGTAGGAAAGAATATGATCGAAAAATCGCTGACAAATACGTAGATAATTTTATTACCGGTGTTACTGTTACACTATTACGAATTAAACGGTAAAAAGAATCTGATCATATTGCGCGTAAGCTCATTCTACTACAAAGCAAAGGTCCTATATATAGACTAATTTTAAATTATGAAAAAACGTTTGCAAATTTATAAAAAAGCATTAGACTTTTGCCTATTAGACTTTTGCCTTTCAGTAACGTACTATTATTGAGTATAAAAACATGTCTTCAAATAATGATACCTATAGTTCGTACATTTCACAACTGAATTTGTTAACTCCGATCAACTTGGTGCCAGACTCTACTCGAGAGAAAAATTTCGAAACAGACTTAGAGTCTTGGTCCAACGCGCAGTTTATTGATGTTTCATATGGCATGGGCTTCCCAGACAATGATTTCGAAATCTCTCCTGGTGTGTTCGAAGACCAAGATATGGTAGCGCAACCTACTATGATGGTTCAGAGTGACCTATCAACTGTTTCCAATTCGCCTCAAATTTCACCAGCAATTTATCCTATATTCACTTATCCTGCAGCAAATTCTATCATGACAGCACGTATGCGACCTATTTCCATTGCTCCAGCTGTTACTACAACACTAACTAGCACAACTTTTTCTCAAACTTATCCTATTTCTCCTACAAATATGAATGAAACTAAAGAAGAAACTGTAGTGTCACCAAAGGTTACTACTGATACTAAGAATTATCCGTCCCATAAAAATTCGACGGCAAAAATGAGTCAATTAACATCTGGTGATACATCAAAAAAAGATAATGATTCTAAGCAATCGCCTGATCCTGAAGTAGTGGCAAAATTAGCTGCTGAGGAAGATAAACGAAAGCGTAATACTGCAGCATCTGCTAGATTCCGAGTAAAGAAGAAGATGCGTGAACAAGCACTCGAAAGAACTGCAAAGGAAATGACTTCAAAAGCAGAAGCATTTGAGAGTCGAATAAAAGAACTCGAGATGGAGGTCAAATGGTTAAGAAGTTTGATAGTGGAAAAAGATGCTAGATTGTTGGATATTGATCGTCCTGGGAAAAAGCCTAAAACTGAATCTACAAGTCAAGATTCAGAAACAAATCAAAAGGAATAAAATTTTTATCATTGAAATTCCCTTATTCGAAGACATTCCACCTTTTTATGTGTAAATAAATTATCTTTATATATTCCTTTGTTTTTTATTTGTTTTCTTCAGAGCTGCATTTCGCATCATTTATTAGATGCTGATTCTTTTTTTGTAAAGTCAGTAAGCTACTGGAGACAAATCGAAAGCAGAATAGTTAAATATCGTAACCATTATTCAAAAGCTTTTAAGATAAGGTTTGCATTGACTAATTGTCAATTTCTAAGAAATATAAAATTCACTTATATGATTACATGAAAAAAAAACCTTAATTTTCCACATGTACATTGAATGTATATTTAATCTTACAAAGTATTATGTGCTTTTTATGCTATTTTAATCAGTATATATATACTTTTATTATAATTATTTACTAGAATTGCCAAATGTGTATATTGATATTATAATAATTATTAGAAATATAAAATATATATTATTAACTAAGCAGCATATGTTTTTAAATATACTGTATATATTACTTTATATATACTATATATATATATATATAGAGTTTATAAAACTTACTACGAATTAGTTTTAGATTAGATTTACAATATTAAAGGAATTGGCTGTAAATAGAGCAAAATGGCGTGAAATATAGTAATAAAATATTTTTACTTACTGTAGATCTCACGAGCAATTTTTAAAAT
Source organism: Gigaspora rosea (assembly GCA_003550325.1). Classification (NCBI taxonomy): domain Eukaryota; kingdom Fungi; phylum Glomeromycota; class Glomeromycetes; order Diversisporales; family Gigasporaceae; genus Gigaspora; species Gigaspora rosea. The sequence goes on from QKWP01002321.1 coordinate 71,855, forward strand.
TAATTTGTACAGCATGCACATGTGCAAGAACTTTTTTTTTTGTGCATAAAAAGGATTAGATTAAGCAAATGCACATATGCGCATTTAAAATTAATCAAGTGCAAGAATTTTAAAACTTTAATATTTAAAACATTAAAAATAGTTAGATTACTTAAAATGCGCATATTATTTTGATTTTTAAAAAATTGTATCTAGAGTAATATTTAATATTTTTTGACCTATTAAAAAAATCTTTTTTTAGTTAGATTGGATTATAAAACTAACTTTTGTATTAGAACAAAGTGATGCTAAAAAGGTTTTATTAGATAATAATATATTTGGAAATATATACAAATAAAAATTTTATATATATGCATATATACTGTTATAGAATAAGGTTTTAATTTTATTATTATAAAATTTTACAGATCTTTAATAAACTAAAATTTAGTAGGTAATTAATTAGATAATAATAGATAACAATTGGATTGTACAATATATGTTTTATTAATTCAGTTTTATTAGTTTTATTAGTTTTATTGGCTTTATTTGTTTTATTTTTTATTTTTTTGGCAATCCTGCCTTTATTGTATAAGATGTAAGTAATAAACTATATGGGAGGTCAAAAGTAGAAACCACCCAATTTGTTTTTAGTAAGTTTTTTTAAAAATTTTAATTAAAATATCTTGACAACTATTAAACCAAAGATAATAAAAATTTTTTTATTTTAATTCTATAACTATATAGAATTAAAATAAAAAAAATTTTATCAAGTTTGGTTTAATGGTTGTTGAGATATTTTAATTTAAAGTCTGAAAAAAATTTACTTAGAAACAAATTGGGTAGTTTCTACTTTTGACTGCCCATATATAAAAATACTATATAATATTGTATTTTCTACCTTTTTAACAATAAAGACTTATACGCGGAGGACCAAGATTACAATGGCCAGACCCAATGTACAGGACAGGCTATAGTATCCTGCGCAGCTGTGAGAACCGAGCTTAAAACGGCGAGCGTTTCTACAGAAGACAACCATAATACTTCAGATATCATATCTTCATCTCATTCTGAAGTACAACACTCCCTCAATACCTCTTTGCTATCAACTAACACCAACTCTAGCAACCACATAATATCAGAAACTTATGATGAATCGCTACTTGTAAAAAATTTTAGTGACGAAAAAATTGAAATTCCTACAAACTCCTTAGATGACAAAAACTATAATTATTCTGACCTTAACTCTCCTGAAATATATAACCCAATAGCATGTTACAATAAATTTCTTTACTATCATAGACTACAAACCCTACCTTCTCCACAAACTGTAGGCACTTTCTTACAATATATACTAGAACATTACCCCATGTTCTATTCAGACCAATATATTAAAATTTCTGTCAAACCACATTCTCAAATTGACTATTTCTTTATAGAAGCACATATTTACCTTCCATATGAAAACTTACTACCAGGTCACTTTATAATTTCACCTTTAGGAGAGCTACCAACCTTCTGCAATATAGAGCTTAAATCATTCAATAATAATTTTCAAATACCAATCTTTTCTAATAATCTTCCTTTTTTGACACCCAACTTACAACTAGGGGTCTTAATAGGTCGGGTTGGGTCGGGTTTGGGCCTGACCCGGGTCCGACCCACTTGGGTCAAGACCCGACCCGGGTCTGACCCGCCTCATGTCAAACCCGACCTGGGTCAGACCCACTTGGGTCAAGACACAACCCGGGTCTGACCCGCCTCATG
>QKWP01002322.1:0-10834 GCA_003550325.1 Gigaspora rosea
TCAATATCGGCCAAATATTATTCAAATATCGGTCAAATATTATTCAAATATCGGTCAAATATTATTCTAAAGAATAAAGAAGATATGTTAAAGACTAAATAATCATTAAAAAATATAACCAATATATCAGTACAATATCGTATAAATTATGAAAAAATTTGTAAAATAACCAATACAATATCTTCTTATGATTTATCTAATCGTGAATTTATCACCAAAATATCAATCTAAATATCTGCCTTGTATCTTCTTTATAATTTCACTAATCTTCATATGGATATATAAGTATTTTTTACCGACTTATAACCGATATGCAACAAATTTTCTTAAATTAGCAGCCTATCGGCCTATTTTGATCCCCTATCAATCTGCATCATATCGGCCTGCAATCTTCATAGGCGATTTTTAGATGATATTAGGGTAATATTTTTGATTTCGACCAGTGATAATTGGACTCATATTATACACTAACATTTTGTTTCGCTAATATGATTTTACCGATGCTAATAAGTTTTTTTAAAAAATTGTACTAATCTTAACTCTAATTTTAAACTGACTCTAATAATGACTAGAATCACTTCGCGGTATGCTAAAACAAGCTATCGGCAAACTAAGTTTTTGGTGAAATAATTGTTGGTAAAATAAACAGAATCTTGTTAGAAAAAGAGATATCGGAATTATAGAGTCAGTGAAAAAGCATCTCGGTAAGATGGACTTCGGGAAAGTGAGAAACAACGAAATACATTTGATTTGTATTTGCTCAGCCTAACTATAAAAAACATTCATTAATCTATAAATTAAAATCGTGTTAAATCAAATTATAATACATAATTATCTTAAAATAATGCTAAACCAATTAATCATCTTATTTAGCCCATTGTTACTCGCTTTCCTGAAGCTCACCTTTCTGAGATACTATTTCTTCAACTACATAATTCTGATATTTCTTTTTTTCGACAAGGCCCATTTTCGACAACTTAGTTTACTAATAGTTTTTTCACCATAGTTTATTTTAGTAATAGCTTATGTCATTTCACCAACAAAGTAATTATAGTCATTGTCACAATCTAAAAGCCAAACCTGTAATCGATATCCTGTGACCCAAAATCATGCTGTCACAGCCCAGTAGCGAAGCCTGTGATTGACACCCAGTGACCAAAAATTTTGATTCGAACCCAGGTCCAATTTTATGTGCATAAATTATAGTTAGTAGTAAAATAATATCATCGCAGTAAAAATGTAGTTATGGTTAGGTAATTAGCAATGAAATAATAAAAGCCATTAGTAATCAGTATTGGGAAAATAGGAAAGAAGGCAATAAAAGGATCGAAAGAAATTTACTTACGCTCTAGCTTGTTCAATAAATAACCTTCTCGGATTTCTTATATTTCTTGCATATAATTCTTGTCATTATCATTATAGTATTGTCGTTAGGGTTAGTCAAGCTAGAATTAAAGTTAAGGTTAGTGAAATTTTTTAAAAAACTTGTTAATTAGTGAATTAAAAGTCAGCAAGTCAAGTTCAAACCAAAAAACATAAATACATACCTTACATAGTAGCCTTTAAACTTTAATCAACTTATTCATCAACCTGTGGATTTAAAATAACAAATGTTGCAGATTATAATGAAATCGTATTAAAATGAAAAGTTAATTATCCAAGATCATAAACCAAGAGCATTGATAATTTTTTTTTAAAAAAAAAGATAGTTTGGGCGCAGCACAATAATTAGTATCGAGTAGCTCGATAATTAATAGGATTTAGTATTATTATTATTAGGAAATTGCTAATTTACACCACAGGTGATTATCACCTCTAGTCAATTTACCAATTAAAATTCAGGATCAGGTGTAACCTGTAGATTAATTTTTGTGTAACAAAAACAAAAAATTTTTTAAAAAATTGCTAAAATTGCTTCTAATCTAAAATTTTGTCTATGAAACTACATTTTTTTATGCAAAAAAAAATTTCTCGCTAAATTTTGGTATAAACTATGCCCTCTGCCCCATCCCAGTTCTCACCCTTACCCTAATATTAAAGAGATTTGATTTTATTTAATAAAAGTTGTTTGTTTTGTTTATTTTTTTATGCATTGTAGATCACAGATGATAATCACCTGTGGTGATTATTAGTTATTTTCTTATTATTATTATTATTTTATTTTTTTTTTTAAATAAAAAATATGCTTGCATGTGATCGATTCTTATTGGTCGATTATGGGGTCGCCATGGTGACAGGTTGCCATAAAATAACGGCTATTATATTTTATAAAAATTTAGTATAATTTAAAATTGCCCGATTTTTATATAGTAAAATTAAATAATTATGTTATTAATATTTAAAAAATTTTTTAAATATGCACGACCCCTTAAAATATTACTAAACTTTTACTTTAAGTATTAATCCATATAAAAAAAATTATATTTATTCAATATTTATATTTAAACTACACAAGACAAGCGCAGAAGATTGGGAAAACTATGCGACAGTTCTTCAAAGTTCCTTAAAAGATAATCAGGCCATAAAGAGAATAAATATAGTACAACCAGGAACTGTTATAGGAAAGAAAGAACTTGATCAAACGTGGGACGTCATTCACAATGCAATAATAAAAGCAGCCAACCGAACCTTACCAAGGAAAAAAGTATTAAACACAGGCTGTAGTAGGAAAAAATCCAAAACAAAATCGGATCTAGAAAAAAGCATACTGGACTTGGGCAAGGTTATTAGAAATATCCATGACAATAAAACTTCTCAACCAAATTTTAGTATAATAGATTCAGCAAACAATACTATTTTGAACATAAATAGAACCCTAGATTTAGAAATAAATATGATTCAAGCCCAAAATCTAGACAAAGGAGAGCAGGACTTAAGAGGATGGAAAAAGATTTTGGAAAAAAAATGCTTATTAGAAAATATAAATAGTAGAAACAAGGAAATTCAGGAAAAGATTAAAAGACGGTGCAAGATGATAGATAACAACCAGGGTCAAATGCTGAATAGTTTGCTAAATAAGCCATACAATAAAATTGTGCTTAATAAAATAATTATAGAAAATCAAGATCACAATAGAGAACTCATTACAGAACCTGAAGACGTTATGCAGCATACAGAAAAACACTTTCAAACTCAGTACAAGAAAAGAAACGCAAATCCAAACCGCATGTCCCAAGCATGGAAAGAAACGTATAAACCTTTAAGTTTCATACAAGAGAACTGGTATAAGGACCTTTTACAAGAAATATCTGAAGAAGAATGGGACCAAATGCTAAGTAGCTTAAGTTTAAAATCGGCACCAGGTATTTCGGGAATAAGTTACATTCTGATAAAGAAAAGCGGATAGCAAAACACATGCTATTTTTAGAAATTTTGCACTAGCATGTATACAAACCGGTTTGATCCCAAATAAGTGGAAAGTGGCTAAACTGTATGCAATTCCTAAAAACGAAGATTGGGGATACAATCTCAATAATATAAGGCCCATTGCACTCCTAGAAACGTTTAAGAAATGTGTCACAAAAATCTTCACAATGCGTCTCTCAAGAATTTTTAAAGAAAATGCAGTGCTAAGGGGTTTCAATTTAGCTGAACTTCCGGGCTGCTCAACGGAAGCTCCTATACATATCATAAATTCGATTATAGGAGAAGCATTGGAAAAAGGAAAAGAGCTTTGGATACTCTTGCAAGACATGCAAAAAGCTTTCGATTCGGTGTCATTAGAAATATTGGAAAAAGCTCTTTTACGATTAATGCTTCCGTCTACTGCAATTAATTTCATTCTAGATCTCTTTGGTGAACGTTAGCTTAAAATTATTACAGCCTTCGGACTTAGCAATGGCTTTAAAGCCATAGATGGAATAGACCAGGGGGAAGTAGTATCACCCTTGGTCTGGAGGGTTTTTTATGATCCGCTTTTGTGTTATGTACAAAATGAAACCAACTTGGGCTATGATCTGAGTTTGGGCAAACATGAGGCATATCCTACAAACTATTCAACCTGATGTGCTGCAATTGCCTATGCTGACGATACAACATGGGTAGCCAGCAACAAGCAACAGCTAGAAGCGACCTTAAAGATTGCGGAGGAGTTTTACAAGATAAACGATATAAAGATCAACCCCAAGAAGTCTAAGTTAGTAGCACTTAATACAAGAGAGGAAAAGTCGATCCTTCTATCACAAAACAAAATCATAGCAGAAGGGAAAGATACCCTAGTGCGATTTCTAGGTGTTTGGTTGAACCAGAGGAAGAATGAGAAGCTTATAAAAGCAAAAGCGAAATGGATTTTGCAACAATTTTGTGAAACATTATATCACAAAAAATTGACGCTTAGCCAACTCTCATACATCAATAACATGTGTATTCTTCCCAAACTGAGCTACATTTTACAAACAACCAATTTTTCACGAAAGAATTTAGACGAAATTCAGCAACCTTTTCTAAGAATGGTGAAAAACAAAATAGAATTCGCACGTTCAACAAGTAATTGCCTAGTAACTCACCAAAATTTAGGCAACTGTAAGAAACTTAGCGATGAAGTCTTCACAAAGCAAATAACAGGCCTGATATATAGGTTAAATAGTACAGGAATCGAGGCAAACGTCGCGAAGAAACGCATTACACAAGGTTGGTTTTTAGCAGCACTAAGCGAAAGATCTCCTAAAGAGTCAGACATAGTAACTCTAGAGAAACTATGGAAAGGCAATTTGGACTGCTCAATCTGCCTCAAAGCAAAAGAGAGAGACCTCGAAATAACACTGACTGAAGACACTATCACTCCAGAAATCGCTTTGGTCAAAATAAAGAGCTTACTATCACCAAAAAGCTTTTATCGTTCATACAAGCACTTAAATAAATTTAGTCTGACATATTTTGGGCAATTAATCAACTTTGAAGGAAGAAACATGATTACTTGGCAACAATTAAAAAAAGTCTTAGGCCTTTCAAGTCAGGGAAAGAAAGCTTTTTGGTTCGCTGAACTAGAAAGAGAAGTAATTATAGAAACAGACACAAGAGAAATTGCAGCAAGTCTTAATATGCCAGAACCGAATTCGCTAGCCCTGGAGATCAAAAAGACCCTCATTTCAGAGGACCGACGGGTAAAGGATTGGGTCATATATAATAGTGATCTAAGTAAACAAGAATATGGTAGAATAACACAGAAGGGTAAAAAAGAAGTATGTGTCGAACATTGGCGTGATAGTTTATCTCAAAAGTCAGCAAATGTCTGCATTGTCAAATGCGAAGGCTGTCAATTTGGAGAAGAAAGTAGTAAAGGTGTCTGTGCAAGCTGGATCAAGAAAGAAAATGTCGTAGGGGTGCTCCCAAGGCCATATAGAGAAGGAGATAAACGTAAATTCCCAATAAATGTGGATATGGTTTCTGGGGCAAGAAAAAAGAAAAGAATAAGTAGTATAGGTTCAAAAGAACAAATTTTCAGTAATATTAGCATAGTCAATTGTTTGGAAATAGAATTAATTTTGAAGGAGAAGCTAGAGAGTGAAACAGAGTATCTTTTAGTAAATAGTTTTAGGAAAAACTTAGATAGGAAATGTGAACGGTTCATTTTTTACACAGACGGTTCTCTAGTAGAGAGTTTGAGTAACATTAATTCCTGTTGCACGATGGGAGCTGGGTGGGTTCAATTAAACGATACAGAGGAAAAAATTTTGGATACAATGTCAATTAAAGCATTCCAATGGCCATCATCAACAAAGGCAGAACTCTTAGCAATATGGACCATGCTCTTAACAATTCCAAGCGAAGCAGAAGTTATAGTTTACACAGATAGTCTGGCAGCAATCTGCGCGATGGAATCAGGATTCTCTCTTGAACCAGCAAGAAGGGCGCTAAAGCGATCTAATTTTCTTCTGACGGAAAAAATCATAGATCTAATAAGAACTAAGAACATTACCCTTGAGCTCAACAAGGTGAAAGCGCACAGCAACAACAAATGGAACGATTTGGCGGACAAACTAGCAAAGAAAGGTTGTGAAGCATCAGAAACAATTCAAGTAGAATTAGGAGAAAGTTCAAGATTCCAAAGTGTTTTATATTGGAAAAATCGGCTAGTAGAGATACTGCCTCGAGTTTTTATCAAAACACTCAACAATATGTATATAGGTGCTGAGTGGCGTCTTTCACAAAGTCTGTGTAGTACAGTACAAAACAATGTGTACAATGACAAAAGCTGGTCGATGTTTTGGAAGAAGCTCAAGGAAGTAACCGGTATACGAGGTTCAACAACCAGAAGAAGTAAAAAAGCCTGTTTTATTATCAAGTGCCTTTCAGAAAATCTACCTCTCCTCGACCTATTAAATAAGAGAAGACCAGACTTATATGAATCTTCAAACTGTCTGAGCTGCAATTCAGAATCCAAGGAAGCACATAACCATTTGGCGGAATGTGAAGGCTATGAAGTTTCATGGTGGAGTATTCAATCGGTAGCAGCAGAATTTGCTTGGAACAACCTGTCAAAAGACGTTCGAAAACGATTATCCAAACAGAAGCTAACAAACCTAATTTTTGGAGAAAATCAAGAGGAGATGATTAGCATACGGAAAGGTCTGATTAAGGGTTTGTTCTGTTACAAGGCTCAATTAAGAATCCAGAAGCAGCTTCGCTCTAACAAAATAACGAGTCGCATTATTGAAGACGTTTTAAACATAACATGGAACAGTCTTTTTGAAATCATTTGGAAAGACCGCTGCCAGACAGTAAATGAATGGGAGGAAAAAAGAGGCATTGTACGAAAAGAAAAACAGAGGAAAAGGACTAGACAGAAGGGAGGAAAAAAGAAGTATGAAGAAAGCAAAACTTCAGAAGGCCAGAAGGAACGTAAAGAGAAGTGGAAAGAAAAGGTTTCAGAAAAACTTAAAATGATGGGAAGTTTGGTGGAAGAAGGGATGTTAGGCTTCATCGAGAGGAGTAAAAAGCCCTTTTGGTTTGGCTACTGATGGGTCACCACCGAAACCTGTTTCGTTAGGGAAACAGTGCGACAGGGTACACTTAGGTCCTTTATAGGAAACCGAGTGGTGTTAGGCTTACATGAGAAAGAACCGAATATCTTGTAAATTTATTTTAGCATAGTATTCTCCTGTTCACTCGCAAGTATTTAGCGGACTCGTCAAAGAATAAAAAAAAAAATATATATATATATTTAAACTACATATCTGATATGTATGTATATATACATATATATATGTGTAATATATATAGTAGGGGACATATTATTGTGGACACTTTTTAAACATTTGTACAAAGCTAAATATGTAAGATATAAAGCTAAAAATTAAAATATAAATTCTTTAAATCTATATCTTTTAAATAAAAAAAAGATCATAAAATTCTATGCAGTACTTTTTAAGATAATTAAACTATAAAATATTGTGCAATGTTATACAAGTATGAAAATAGTAATTTTTTAAAACTTAGTTGTCATAATTGCTGTATATTAAAAGTTAATTTTTTATTAAGTAAACAAACCTTTTTTTTAAGTGAAATTTGTTCAGTACAACAAATTATGTATAATTCTAAATTTTTAAAAATTTTAAAATAATTTTAAGTTAAATACTATTAGAAATATAAAAGATAAATTATTTAATTTAAAATTAATAAATTGCTAAAAATAGTAATTTTATTACTATATATAGTAATCTAATAAATTTTTTTCAAAAAATTTTAAAATTTTCAGATTATATATAATTTGTTATACTAAAAAATTTTATTTAAAAAAAATTGCTAGTTTATTTGATAAAAAATTAAGTTTATATTTTACTATATTTAATAAGTCTAATTACTATTAAAAACATAGTAAAATATAGAAAATCATACTTATATAAAATTCTAAATTCCCAACCCAATACTATATCTACCAAACCTTTATATGGGGCCATTGCAGTAGAAAGGGCCGAAACTCGGAAATATATAATTTTGAGAAAATCATGTTTATTTTTTCGGACTGATCCGGGTCAATCAAAAATTATGTGATTTGATTGGTTGACATATCGGGTAATCTCGTGACTTACAAGTCTTCTAAAAACTTTTTTTAAAATATCTTGATTTTTTATTATGCAAACTAATTTCCATTTGTAATTGAAAAGTATAGCCCACCTCAAGATTAATCCAAATCTTGAAAGAACTCAAATTTGATTGTTAGGGGAGTTTGGGCCCTTTCTACTGCAATGGCCCCATATACTCCGTGTTATAATAGAACTCTATATACTTATAGCTGCATCTGTGGCTTACCAGACCAACAATATGAAAACAACAATAGCACATGCCCACCTTTGGGCTTAGCACTTAGAAAAATAGAAATCTGGTCACACAACTGGATTAAATATAGTTCTAAAACTAACTCTATTCTCCATACTCAAATCTAGGTGAGTTTTAACCACTCTAGTAGGTTTAGGTTGCAGATAAATTAGGTAGAAATTAAATAACTCTATTTATAGTCTGAGTTTTAATTCTTGTATAATTAATAATTGTAATCTGAAAAACCCCATGAGGAATCTTACACATTTTATTAATAAAGATAAAGGCAAAACCTCACTTTAACACCAAAAAAAAAATAAAATAAAATAAAATTCTAAATTTTACTTAAACTTAATTATTTTAAAAACTATTGCATAGAATTTTTTAAACTTTTTTTTATTTAAAAGATATAGATTTGAAGAATTTATATTTTCATTTTTAGCTTCATATCTTATATATTTAGCTTTGTACAAATTTTTAATAAGTTTCCACAATATTATGTCCCCCACTGTATATATCAGATATATACAACCACAATACGTTTGTATTACTAAGTTATATATCTTCGTTGTTTTGTATAGTAATAAACTTTTCACTTAAAGTGGAACTGAATTCAATAAATAGTTTANTACTAAGTTATATATCTTCGTTGTTTTGTATAGTAATAAACTTTTCACTTAAAGTGGAACTGAATTCAATAAATAGTTTATACTTTTTTTTTTAATTGATTTATTTCTATTTTTAATCTATTTATTTCCAATTTAATACTTTATAAAAAACACCAGTTGGCGTATATATTTTATCGAATATTTAGATTCTATGGGTAGATATTTATAATGCTCAAGTCAATTTAAACAGTATTGTTTTTCTTTTGATTTGACAAGAACTCTAACTTTTATTATAAAATATTAAAATTTTAAAGATTTACATATAGCTTTTTTTTAAAATCGATTACTGCAATTAATAAATAAATAATCCCAGAAATCGCTTTTAAAATTTAAAACAAACCCTTTTTGTAAAATTGTAAAACAATAGCGTGGGAATAATTAGATTTAAAAAAAAAGTCACTAAACTTTATTTAAATAATCTATAATTATTTTTTAAATTCAATCAACGTAATGTGTAGCGCAGTAATGTGTGATAAGTATAAATTTGAGTTAGTGTTAATTATCAGTAACGTGATTTATACAATTGACATTCTACTATAATGTTATTGAAGTCTAACCAAATTAAATAAGATATCTTTTAGAGGGACCTTTCTTATCTCACTTTTTATCAATTACATTAAAATTAGATTTTTAGGCAAATTTGTCTGCATGACATATTAAGAGATAAACAAATATTGTTTATATAAAGATTTTATATAGTCAGCCAATCATTTTTAATAATAACTCATCATTCACTGGGCCGATTTGGATGATCTAACTACCGTTAGATGCATCTCGACGAGCTCTACAACTTTCAATTAATCGATATATATTGTTAACTTAATAAAAAAAATACTTTTTATTTGACTCTGCTCAGATTGAAGCATAATAAAAATTTATATTGTTCTTATTCCAAAATTTACTATTGTCCCAATATAGTAACTCTGCAGATCTTATCCAGATTATCAATTAATTTTTAAAATTGTTTATATAAACTGACAATTTTTGTATGTACAAAAATAATTTGCTATTTATATTTATATTGTATTATACTATACCCTCAAACTCTCTAATCTTTTGCTATTTGTCTGATCTTTATTAATTTAACAGAACTTCTATAATATTTTGGATCTTTTTTTTATTGCCCATTAGAACTTTTTCACTGTATTCAAAAGTACCATATAGCTTATCCTCAATAAAAAACTTGGTAGAGCAATACTTTTCTACTAAGTATTTATCTACACTTTGATAACTTATATATTAACTAAAGCTTATATTTGTAGTCAAAATACTCTTAAAATGCTACTATTACCTCTTCTGCTCTTGTAAGATTTACTCTGACTCCAGTACTTACCAGTGTTGTTACTAGCCTTAAGTCCAATAAAAAATCACTAGCCCTAGCCCTCATGTCCAATTGGACATATGGCTAATTGACAAATGGCTAATTAACCTTAGTTGTTGTCCACATGTCCAATTGATCATTTAGCCATATGTCCAATTGGACATAAAGGCTAGGGCTAATTGGACATATATATCTTTTTCAATAAATATCTTTATAATTAATAATAATATATATATATATTTGTATTAAAAATACTTCGTACAGACTATTTAAAATATATAATTTTTATATAAACTTGTGAAAATAAGCTTTGAAAAAAGCACAAACTATCTTTAAAATTATATAATCAACTATTAGAGTCTTAAATCAAGAACATTTGGCTTATAAATATTAATATCAAATTGTTATTATATATACAGATCAACTCTTTTTAATCCAAACACTATTAAATTCTTTTTAAACCAAACAAATTCTTCTAAAACATTTGTAAATTTATTATAGAGTTCAAATTAGCTAATAATAACTCTTTGAGAACCAAATCTAAAAAAATTTTTACATATAAAAATCCTTAAAGAACATTTTTAATAGA
>QKWP01002322.1:15185-49351 GCA_003550325.1 Gigaspora rosea
AAAGTAGATTTATTATTGTGATAGACTTGTCTGCTTGATTCAAATTTTATTATCTGAATTTATATAGTAAATTATTAGCAAGAATTGCTTTAATTAATTATAGTATTTATATTTTTAATATCTTTTTTAGTATTATATTATTAGAGTTAGCATTTTTTTTACTTAAGGCCAATTGGACTTATAAAGTCCAATCCAAATTTATTAGCCTTTTTAGCCTTATGTCCAATTAGCCTGTTCAATTGGACGTGTCCAATTGGACATGTCCAATAACAACACTGGTACTTACTACTACTTTTCTACTAGTTCTTTTTGATATATTCTAAATTTCCAATTTAGTTAGTTTAGAAGAGTTAATCTATTTGGTATTAGATATCATTATAGGTTTTCTTCTCTTAGTACCTACTTCTAAAACATAGATCCTTTTTCTCTAATATGGCTTTGGCAACCAGGTTGGTAAATTCAACTCTCAAGGTCTTATTGTTAGATTTTCTGGTTCTGGTTTTTGATACTCTAGTTTTGGTAATGCTATCAAAGATCTTTGCTATTTCTTCATTAGCAAAAATATATATGCGTAAACTTTTGCAAGTTTTACGGTATATAAAAAATTATAAACTTACATAAAATTTAGTGTAAAACTACGCAAGTCTTACAGCATGTAGAAATTATAAATTTATGTAAAAATTTTATGTAAGTTTATGATTTCTTATACATTATAAGAAAATCATAAACTTATACAAAATTTTTATGTAAATTTACGATTTTCTTACAGTGCATAAAAAAAATTGTAAACTTACATAAAATTTTTATGCAAATTTATAATTTCTTATAGTATATAAGAAAATTGCGAAATATTTCAAAAGTTTTTGCATACTACAAAATAAGTAAAATATATTTTAAAATATTTTAGATCTAATATTTTTGAAATATTTCGAAACTTTCGAAATATTTTAGAACTGGAAAACCAAGCAGGATCAGTAGATTTGTAGCCTGGATCATACCAAGGGCATATTTAACTAATAATTTTGAAATATTTTGATGATTGTATTACAAGATCAGATTAGATCTTTGTTTATTTTTTATTGTTTATAATTTAGATCTTTTATCAATTTTATATTATTTTTTAGTTTTCAGTTGTTTTTTTTTTGTTTCATTTCATTTTTTTTAGTTTCATTTTGTTTTTTAATTTTTTCTTTTATATATTATTTTTTAATTTTTTTTTATTTTATTTTTACAAAAAATACCAACCCTAACTTTTTGGCACTTTGCAAGAAATCCAACAATATTTCGACACTTTGTGCAAGCCAACTCAGCCTTCCAATACTTTGCAAAAACACACAACTAATTTTACCAAACAATTTCTAAATTTTCTTCTTTAGAGAAATAAAAATTTAGTTAGTACTTTATTTATTTTTTTGTTTGACATTTTTTGGTTTTTTTGTTTTTGTTTTTTTTATTAATTATTTTATTCTGGCACTTTGCAAAAAAAATAACCTAGGCTTTTTTGATACTTTGCAAGCAAACCCAGACTTTTCTGGAACTTTGCAAGAATATATACAACTTGATTTTAGCAATTTCTGTCATGAACTCTACTTCAGAGAAATAAAGATTTGGATTTTCATTTTTTTATTCAGTTTGCTTACATTTTTGTTTTTTTTGTTTTTTTTTTACTTATTTCTTTAATTTTTATTTTTTTATTTATTCTAGCACTTTGCAAAAACCCTTGACGATTTCTAAATTGCAAGAATATGAACTCTTACTTCAGAGAAATGGAGATTTGGGGCTTTGTTTATTTTTTTATTTAGTTTGCTTACATTTTTGTTTTTTGTTTGTTTTTTTTATTTATTTTTTTAATTTAATTTTATTTATTTCTAACTTATTTCAAAACTTTGCAAGAAAACAACCTGACTTTTCCGGCACTTTACAAGAACACCAACTCTAACTTCTCCAGCACTTTGCAAGAAGTAGCGAATATGATACTATATATTTCTGAAAATAAGCTACCTTTTTTGGGCCAAAAATTATATGAAAAAACATGGTGTAGCTTATTTTTAGCGTATAAACATTTTTGAAAAAATTGAAAAAAGTACTAATAAAAACTTGTCAAAATGACACCAAATTTTTACTATATTTTGATGTGCTGAACAACTTTACTTAATCTAACTTTTGAAGTTTACTTAGTAAAAAAAAAGTTTCATATGTAGCAACTATCAACGCGTTTTTTGAGATTTTTAAAAAAAATCAGGGTAGCTTATTTTTGGAGTAGCTTGTTTTCAGAAATATATGGCAGTTAAAACAAAAAAAAGGAAACAATAGCTAACTGCAGAGTGAAAAAAATAAGGGTATTGGACTAGTATTTTTACAGAATTAGATGTGATAAAGTGCAAAAGTATTTAAAATAGTGAATTGATTTGACAAAAAAAATTATTAATCGATAATTGACCCAAAAAAAATATTTTTTATCAATCAAAAATCAATGATACATGCTTAATCGAGTATGATTGATCAAGCATATAATTTATGAGCTTGAATAAATATAATCGATCAATTATTAAGTCAATCATTGATTGATTATATTATATTACTAGTTAAAAATATTAAATTAAAAATAATGTCATACAACTTTATAAAATAAAATCTTTTTTTGAAATTGTATTCGCATAATGTGATCCGATAAGAGGCTAACACGATATTAATGATCATAACATTTTTATCAAAAATTTTTAGTCATATAAAACATTAATGTTAGATATTTAGATCAGAAATTAAATAATATTTCAGATGAAATTATATTAAAAATTTTTTAATCAATCAATATAATACTTACTTGATTGATCAGCATCATCAATCATTGATTGATCTATTGTTGCTCGAGCCTATAATTGGTGCTTGATTATTGACCTAAATCAATCAATGATCGAGCATAATATAATGAGTCAATTCACTGTTAAAATATTACAATATTTTTTCAGGTTCATTTTTTTTTGGTTTTATTTTTTTTATTGTTTGTTTTTATTTTTTTTGTAAAGAAAGTATAATAATATATAATAAAAATATATAATATTGATTAAAAATTTAAAATATAATGTATAAAAAAATATATATAATTTTATAATAAATTGCAAAAACTTGCAAAAACTTGCAAAAACCTGTAAAATGTTTAAAAAATTTGCAAAAAGCATAATTATGTAAATATTATTATTAATTGATCGTAATATTTTATTGATTTATGCAAGTTTGCGGCAGTTTTTGCAAGTTTTTAAGATTTGTTGTTTGTAATATTTTTGCTATATTTTGAATTTACTATGCCATAAATATTTATAATTATTATACTTTCGCAATACTCTGAAGTTACTATATGTAAACTTTTGTAATTATTACCTCTATGTAATTCTCTAAACTAATCATAAGTTTTTCGTAAGTTTACTCTTATGTAAAAGCTTATAGAAGTTTACGTATATTTTTTTATGCTGATGTTTACTTAGGACTTGTTAAGCAGAGTTTTTGTTTATCTAGTTCTTGAATTTGTCTATATAATGATAGAGTTCATATTGAGCTAGATTAAGCCTGATTTGACACAGACCTGATTCTAAATTTACAAGTTTGGGC
This sequence comes from Gigaspora rosea, assembly GCA_003550325.1. Classification (NCBI taxonomy): domain Eukaryota; kingdom Fungi; phylum Glomeromycota; class Glomeromycetes; order Diversisporales; family Gigasporaceae; genus Gigaspora; species Gigaspora rosea. Next base: position 18,792 of record QKWP01002322.1, read on the forward strand.
CTAAATTATTAGGGGCATGCCATTTATTACATAATTTTTACCATGGATACATGGTCAAAGGTAGTGATTACGTTTATATATTATCTTAATCAATTAGAATAAGATAAATGATCACACCATACATGGGTAGAGGTGGCTACTAAGTAAAAAATATTACGTAATAAATGACATGCCCCTTAGATTCATATCAATCCAATACCTAGGTTAGTCTAAAAATAATAGACCAGGCTTAAACCTGGTAGCCTGTTAAAAACTTAGTAAATTTTAAAATTGAACTATATTTGGGCTCAAATTTTCAAACTAGTTAATAAATTTGGTCAAGTTTGGGCAGAGCTTACAAAATAATTAGATCTGTGAAACTTACTAACCTGGCCCAATATGAACTCTAATAACAGAATACAACTATGCCTAAAAACTTTTATTCAAATGATAAACTAAAACTACAGATAATGTATCTAGCCAATCGTTAAGAAGCAGTTACCAGAATGTATATCTATTTTTTTAAAGCATCATCAGTGTAATTTGAACCCTAAACCTGCTGCTTAGGGTAACAACTTAACAACTTTTTTAAATTATTATATTTCTAGTATACCAATAAACTTATTAATATAGTACTAACAAGACCATTAAAAAATAATAAAAAAAAACAAAACAAAGCAAATTAAAAAAAAAACAAAAGAAAAAGATCAAAAATAATTATAGTATTTATTTATTTAAATTTGGTAATAGTATAGTAATATAGAATAAAATTGTTATTTTGCATTAGCAATTGGATCAATATAAATTTTAGTCATATAATTTTCTTAATTTTAATTGGTAAAAACCAAAAATATATAAACTATATATCTCTAATACAAAATATATAGTGTTTAGATTTTTCGTACATTTGCATGGCCATGTACTCTATAAACAACCAATCAAAACTAATTACATAATATTTATATTTTTTAAAAAAAACAAGTCTTTTAATTTATTTTTTTATTGTCATATTTACATCATATCATATTTAATTAAATGTCATCATATAGGGGTGAGTTAGTAAAAAAGGACCGAATTTTTTCTAAGTAAAAGTTTTTTTGACTTTAAGCTTAAATATCTTAATATCTATTTTAATAAATTTAATAATTTTTTTATTTTAATTCTATATAATTTCAAGATTAAAATAAAAAATTTTTTAGCAAATTTGATTAAATAGTTGTTAAAATATTTTAATTTAAAAATTAAAAAAAAATTCTTTAAAAATGATTCTTTTTTCTACTAACTCACTCCCATATAATAATTATAAATTTTATTTAAAAAAAAAAACAAAAAAAAGGTGCCCAACGAAGTAAATTTATGCAACAAATATTAACAAACCCAAAAACCAACAAATATTACCATACCAACTATAATATCAGCAACTAACTTTACTAATACATGGTACTAATTTCATATCACAAGCCCCAAAAACCAACAAATATTATTACACTGGTAATAATATTAGCAACTAACTTCACTAATACTTGGTGTCAATTCTACATCACAAGAAACCTAAAAATTTAAACAAGCAAAAAGAAAAAACATTTATCGAATACCGGAATATAATAAAGAAAAAAATAAAAACAAAAAAAAAAAAAACTACTCACTAAGAGTTCCATATTCTGACAATTCTTAGACCCAATGAAGTAAGACAAGACAAACCTAGTGTAAAGAAAAAATATCTAAAAAAATGAAAAAACAGTAAAGAACTACTCAAAACATAAAAAACAACAACCGCTTACAAAAATACTAAAAAAAGAATGCAAAGCTATTTTAAAAAAATGCCAAAGAAACACATAGGATCATATTACACAATAATACTAGAAAAAGTTTTACAAAAATATTGGAAAAGGAAAAATATACAAAACCAACTCACATGATCATCTGCAAGACCAATAGCAATGCAAGATCAATTTACAAAATCTAATGTTAATACCAATGACAACAAAGACATGTTCTGCCAATTTCTAGACCCAACAAAGTAAGACAAGACAAACCTGATATAAAGAAAAAATATCTAAAAAAATAAAAAAGAAACTACTCAAAACATAAAAAACAACAATACTGAAAAAATGCACAAAACCACTTACAAAAATGCCAGAAAAAAATGCTAGAGAAACACATAGAATCATATTCTACAAAAACACCAAAAAAAATCTTACAAAAATATTAAAAAAACACACAAAACCAACCTACAAGACCTTTTGCAAGACCACTTTACAAGACCATTAGTGATACAAGATCAATTCACAAAATCTAATAGCAATATCAATGACAATAAAGATACTAACTAACAATGACACCAATGATAACAATGACACCAATGGCAAAAAGCAACAAGCTAAAAAAAAAATTAATAACAAAATAAATAAAAACAAAAAAAAAATACTTAAATAAAAAAAAAACTATGATTATCAATTTTTGATAATTATTGTTTATATAGAGGATACATTGCTATGCAGGTAAGTGAAAACCTTTTTCCATATATATATTAGAAAAATTCAAATAATTATATTTTATTTTTATACTTTTTTTTTTTTTTTTTTACTTTTAAACAGTTTTGCTAATACTTTATTGAGGATATATAAAATTTATAAATCTTTTTACTAAAAGTTCAACAAAATCCAATTATTCTAATGGTTTTAAATATAATCTGTCAGTAGTAAAGCAGATAGACTTTAATAGCTTTACCAAGAGCAAAAAAGGATTTTCTTTTAAATCTCTTTGATTTAGCTACAATAGTAGAAATACTAATATCCAATATGATCATTCAAAAAAGAAAACTAAAAAAAAAAATTTTAAAGAGAAAATAAAACAAATAGGAGTATGATTACAAAACCTATACAATAATGTAACAAGATAAAAAAGACAAAGAAAAATTTTATACTAATGACTAAGGCTAATAAAGGCATGGCTTGTATACTATTAAAAGCCCAACTTTGGACTATATCGAATATATATTAGAAATTTTTTGTCATTTTTTTGCAGATTCACAATACATTAATATGTTGGTTCCTTTTTAATAGATGCACAAACCCAAAAAAGAAAGAGTAAATGCTGCCAATCTTTTGGAGAAAATAAGCCAAATGTCTACTTTGTTAAAATTTTAAAAAAGCCAAAGAGGCGATAAGAGGTGGACCAACTTGTAAGAAATGTAGAGTATATGCTTTGCCAAATAGTATATAATAACCAAAAGCCTGCTACTAATATTTTCACACCTTTTGACAAAAAACTCTAGATTCTCTAGAGTTGTTGCTCTACTACTTTTTAGTAACCAGATTAGGGTTAGGGTTAGATTTAGAGTTAGAAGAAGGTTTATTATATAATAAGAAGCATTTTTAGCTAAAAAAAATATTGGTTCATAGGCACAATTTGAAGTTATTGCGATTTGTAATTTTTTGATTTTTTTTGTCATACCTAATCTAGCAATTTGATTGGCTCGGAACTGTAACCACGATTACAAATAAATTCGCCCAAATTTATATACATATATTATCATATAAAATCTTCTTTTTTCTATTTTTTTATTATGTTGACTTTCCAATTAAAAATGTAATAAAGATTTTTTTACATATAATATAATAAAATTATTAAAATGATCTAATGGATTATAAGATTTTTAAATTTTAAATTTTGCAATTATATAAAATTTTATATGTTTGAGAAAAAAAAAGATTTCATAATTATAAGGCCATACAAAATTAATTACTTGGTTTTTATAACATGAAACTTTTTAAAATGACCCGACCAGCTTTTTTTTTTCATATAACTGATAAAAAGTTTTATAAAAGTTTTCTTAATATCCCACACGGTTATTAAAACATATTTTTTTTTTCGAGGCTTTCAAATCGGCCGGGCTAAGAAATCCAATTGATTAAATTTTCGTGGACTAATGTAGTAATTTGCGCTATAGTAAATATATAATAATACTATCGTTCTTATCTGTTATGTGGATTGCCAATTAATTTTTATAACTCTTTTAAAACAATAAATAAAATTTTTTAACAGAATATAAAATTCCATTTACCGGTATTTATTAGAGTTTTTTGATTTATCTTGGTTTAAAAAAGTTAAAACTAATAATGTTTTACTCTCTAGTACTGTAAAATTTTTAATTTTGTTTTTTTTTGATATCAAATTGTACCTGGTAGAAAATATGGATAACCGGGTAATTTAATAATACTTAAGTAGAAATTTTTTTGACAGGTTTTGACGGGTACAATCTCTAAACAATATACTATGAGTGCTGCCAAGAGAATCTAATTGATTAAAAAACGGTGGTGCCCTTTTCCCTTGGTACCACTCATATATTGTATATAATATGAAAAATCGGGATTGTATGTAGCACTCAATTAATTTAGTATGGCAAAATTTTTTTATTACGTAATTAAAAATAGTGATGATTATGCTCCGTATATATTTAAAACCCAGATTTAATTATTCGAATTTTAATCATCGCGTGCTTTAAAACGATGGAAAAATGGTTTAAACTTTTTCTTTAGAATTCAAGATTATTTGGTTAAATTAATACTAGGTTTCGGTTCGCTAAGCACTAATTGACCAATCATATTGGCATGATAAACGGTATTTATCACGTGAGTAACAAAGATTTTTGACCTCATGATTGTTGTTTATAACGAGATAATCTTCTGCGTTCTGTGTAAAACAGTCGCCGCACCACATTGTCGCGATCAAAAAGTGTTCTTTTAAAGGGTTCATATGATTTTGTCCTGTGATAATTAACTTTAGCTCTTCAAATCTCTAGTCAAATATGCCCGGACGAATCCTGTTCCGTTATACTCGTGAAGAAGTTTCCAAGAATAATACCCAGAGGAAACTTTGGGTCATCCATAACAACAAAGTTTATGACTTGACAGAATTCGCACTCGACCACCCCGGTGGTGCTGAAATACTTTTGGAATGGGGAGGACGAGATGTTACTAAAATTATGACCGACCCCTCTTTACATGAACATACTAAGAGTGCATATGAAATGTTGGCAGAATCATGTATTGGAGAAGTGGTTGACAATACTGTTTCTTCAGCTACACAAATTAATAACGTGGATAATATATTTGATGAACGAACAATTGATAAATTTCATCCCGAAACGACAGATATAAAGTCCGACCTTAACGAAAAATTCTTAAACCTTCACAAGCCGTTATTTGTACAAATGTTTAATTGCAATTTCAGCAAAGAATTCTATCTTAAACAAATTCATCAACCACGTCATCTCCCTTACTCGGCTAGATTATTTGCAAATCCAATGTTGGAATTGTTAACAAAGACACCTTGGTATGCAATTCCCATCCTTTGGATTCCAGCAATTACATATTATTTATATATGGCGTCAGGAAGTTTAGGTTCGCGGACCATTATCGTATTATTCCTTATCGGTATTGGAATTTGGACTTTATTAGAATATACACTTCATAGATTTTTATTTCACATCGACGCTTTATTACCTGATCATCCCTATGCTCTTTCTGTGCATTTTGCTCTACATGGTATTCATCACTATTTACCGATGGATAGGTAAGATATTATTTCATTGATATTGATATATTTTCCTTGCTTATTTAATTTCTGACAGAATTGTTCTTAATAATCAATATTTAAGACTTCGTCTTGTAATGCCACCGATACTTGGTGCTGCCATCGCCTACCCGATTATTCAACTTGGATATATTATGTTCCCTGAGCATGCTGCACGTGCTATGATTGCTGGGGCAATGTTTGGTTATGTGTGTTATGACTTGACTCATTATCATTTGCATCATGCACGCCCATTTTCCCAGCACTTGAGGGAGATGAAGACATATCACCTAGCACATCATTATAAAAATTATGAATTAGGATATGGAATTACAAGTAAATTCTGGGATTCTATATTTGGTACTGTTTTAAATCTTTAAGTTGAATTACATGAAATTTATTATTCAATATGAGGTTTTTTTGCATGTAGTTATTTTTTCCTATTCAGAGTTTTACTTTGCATGCTTTATAAATTAGCGTTTTTTTGTTATACTAGAATGCGGGATTAATTAAATTAGATCTTTATATGAATGTCAAAGAATCACACAAACCAGTTAATTTTATTATTGTTATTAATAATATTATTATTATTTACTTTTTAATTTGCTTTCATATAATAATTCTTGTTAAATTTGGTTCTGAAGGTCTCTGATAGTAGCTGGTACTGAAAATACACACATACATATACTATAACAGATAATTGATAATGTAAAACCAGTAAAGAATTTTTAGAATTTTCAAATTTTTCAACGCGTAAATAGTATCACGTGAATGTCTATTGGAAACTACATGCTGGTGTGACCATAAGTACTTCGGAACTTATATTCGATCCGGAGAGATTTTATTAATAATAATTCATTTTCAGTTCTTTTCTCTTTTTGAAATTAAAAACTACGCGTCTATTCTGTGATTTGAACTATAACCCGAGTTTTTATAGCAAGGTAGCAGCTAATATACGGTATAGGTTACTGATCAACGATGGAAGTATAATTTTGACGCGCATTTCTTCCTTTACAATAGATTATAATGGATTCATCAAATCCGCCATTGCCACCACCGACAGATTTGAAGGCGACCTGGGAGTTTCTTGAAAATGGAATCGAACACATTATGAATAGATTAGAAGAGGGACTCAGCTATAAACGTTACATGGATTTATATACGTATCCTTTTAAAATCTATTATTGTTCAGTTGCAAGGTTTCAATAATTTGGCCTTGGTATCATTGATTCGCAATCGCGATGATAAATTTTTCAATAATTTAGAGATACATTTAATTGCCGTATCTGATTTCCGTCATAATTCTTAACAATATTGTTACCAACAATAATAAGTGGCATTTACAATTATTGTACAAGTAGTCGCATGAATCCTGGATTTACTTCAGAACCTCTCGCGGGTCCCGGTTCTAATATGAGTAACAATAGAGGTAATAAGGTTAACCTACGAATTTTATTACCATTACAAATCTATTCTTACTACCGAATTGATTTGATTCGTGAATAGGTGCTAATCTAATGGGAAGTGATTTATATCAGAATCTTCAAGAATATCTTCAAAGGCATCTACAAGTCATTCGTGAGGTATAAACCATATATATATATATATATATATATATATATTTTCCCTACTTGATTATACTTGATGTTCTGAGGCTCGTTAAATTTTGGTCTTCATTTTCATAGGGTTCTTCTAATTATATGGATGAAAATCTTTTACGTTATTACACGGAAAATTGGGAGAAATATACTACAGCTTCAGCATATTTGCATCATGTTTTTAGATATCTTAATCGTCATTGGGTGAAAAGAGAAATTGATGAAGGCCGTAAAACAGTTTATGATGTATACACCGTATGTAAAAAAAGAAATTTTTTTTTTAATATAAATTCATTAAATCATTTTGATTCAATTCGTAGCATATATTTCTTGTTGGGTAGCTTACGCTTGTTAGTTGGCGAGATAATATGTTCATGCACGTCGAACGTAACGTTATGGATGCTGTACTAGCGCTAATTGAACGTCAAAGAAACGGTGAACGTGTCGAAACTAAACTAGTAAAGAGTGTCGTTGACTCTTTCGGTAAAGTTTAAAAAAAAAAAACTTTTTTATAAGATACATGTTGTTTATTATTAAATTTAATATTAAACTAATAATAATACTTTATAGTTGCTCTTGGTCTTGATGACACTGATTCCACAAAGCCTACTCTTGACATTTACAAAAAACATTTTGAAGAACCATTCGTAAAGGCATCAGAAATTTATTATAGGACCGAATCAGAAAAATACGTCTCTGAAAATAGTGTTACGGATTATATGAAGAAGGTAAGCGTGAAAGAAAAAATTTTATTTTTAAATTTCATAAATTTTTGTATCTTAAAATTATCTTAAAATTATATTGTAGGCTGAGGCACGGTTAGCTGAAGAGGAGGACCGCGTTAAATTGTATTTACATCAGAGTACCCATAAACAGGTAAACAATTTATATTTAGCCATTTGTTTAACAATGTTATAATTAATATTTCATTGAATTGAAATTTCTTTGAATAGCTAATTAACACATGCGAATTAGTTCTTGTAAAGAATCATGAGGATATTATGGTTGATGAATTCCAAAATTTACTTAACTATGATAAGATGGAAGATTTAAATCGTATGTACACGCTCTTGTCACGCAGTAGTGGTCTAGAACCTCTGCGTGAGTGTTTCGAACAACATGTTCGTAAATCAGGGTCGACAGCAATCGAAAAAGTTTCGAAAGAAATTAGTGAGAACATTGTAAGATGTTTATTATCATACACATCACTCCATTGTAATGACATCTGTTTACATAAGACATTTTGCAAGCTCAAGTTTCATTGAAGTTTTTCAATATACAATATATGTCTTTATAATGGGTGTAAGTATTTATTATTACCGAATTTAGCTTATATTTCTTTAAATATTAGGACAAAGAACCAAGGATTTATGTGGATGCACTTCTAGAAGTACATAAAAAATACAATGACATGGTAACTAAAGCTTTTAAAGGTGAAGCTGGTTTTGTTGCCTCTCTAGATAAGGTAAATGTTGAATTATACTTAAAATTATTGTTATGTGAAAACTTATATTTGAAGCATTGTTCCAATTTATTATATAGGCTTGTCGTGAATTTGTTAATCGCAATACAGTATGTAAAACTTCGACATCTAAGTCACCAGAATTGTTGGCACGTTTTTGCGACTCATTGCTTCGAAAGAGTTCGAAAAACCCAGAAGAAGGTGACCTTGAAGATGTATTGAATAATGTCGTAAGTACTTTTGCGTTTCTCTTTTGAAATATTCACATATCCATATACTGGTTGTAATTTAATTCTATACATGTATATTTAGATGACCGTATTCAAGTATGTAGAAGACAAAGACGTTTTTCAAAAATTCTATTCCAAGATGTTGGCAAAACGTCTTGTTCATAGCACATCAGCATCGGAAGATGCCGAGTCAAGCATGATCTCTAAACTTAAGGTTTGTTTGCGCATTCATATATATTGTATATATGCGTTAATATTATATTCATTGAGGTAATTCTTTCATATTAAATCATTACAGGAAGCTTGTGGATTCGAATATACCTCAAAATTACAACGTATGTTTACTGATATGGGACTAAGTAAAGATCTTAATGATCAATTTAAAGAAAGAACGTCAGGGGAAACAGATAATGGAGGTAATATAATTATAGTAATTTTAGAGAACAGATGGGCTGCAAATTAAGCGGGTTGACATTTGAAAAAAAATTAATCCCTTAACTTTCGTAACCTATATCTTGACGAATTTTGAGGCTATCTTGACGAATTAATCTTCAAAAAAAGTCTAGATCTTAAACTTTCTTTTGAGTATTAATTAGTCAAGATAGCCTCAAAATTCATCGGGATATAGGTTATGAAAGTTAAGGGATTTTTTTTTTTTCAAACGTCATTCTGCTTGATTTCTATTGACGGCTGCCCATATTATTATTTGTTTATACGTTTTAATTTAATCTATTTTTTTTTTTTTTTGTGCCAGTCGATTTTTCTGTACTTGTGTTGGGAACTGCATCTTGGCCACTTTCGCCGTCAACCACAAGCTTTAATATTCCCGAAGAGGTATGCATTTTCAATTTATTATTTAAAAAAAATTTTTTTTTAATGATGAGTATCATTTAATTTATATATGGTTTCATTTATAGGTCGAAAAGACTTTCCAACGGTTTAAATTATTCTATCAGAATAAGCATTCAGGTCGCAAGTTAAACTGGCTATTCCACCTATCTAAAGGTGAATTGAAAACCAATTATTGTAAAGGAGCAAAAACAGGATATACTTTTCAGGTTTGTACTTTAAAACAAATATGTTTTAAGTTGTTCAGAAAAATCCCTAATTCTACATTTATTCTGTTGTAGGTGTCAACATATCAAATGGGTATTCTCTTACAATACAACAAAGATATCTCATACACATTTGATGATCTGAGGCAAAGCACCGATTTGGTTGCAGAGACCTTATCATCACAATTGGGAATTTTGGTTAAAGCAAAGGTTTTAAATCTGAAAGAAGAACCCGATAAACCTTCTCGTTACGAGCTTAATATGGATTTTAAGAGGTTCAAGCTTTGTTTACTTTTTTCTATTCGTTTGTATTTTTAGTTAGGTATACATATTTTAACTTTTGTTATGTTCAATTGAATAGCAAAAAAGTTCGAATTCAGTTGAATGTTCCGATTAAGTCTGAACAAAAAATTGAAGTTGAGGAAACTCACAGAACTATTGATGAAGACAGAAAGTTATTGATGCAGGTAAATTGATAATTTAGAACTCAAACTCATCTATTTTATATTGGAAAGAATTTATGAATTCAATGAATTCACATATTTAATTATTAGGCGGCTATCGTTCGAATTATGAAAACTCGTAAAAAATTGAAACACGTTCATTTGGTAGAAGAAGTAATCTCCCAACTATCAAATCGCTTTACGCCTAAAGTTCAAGAGATTAAAAAGTGTATTGATATTTTAATTGAAAAAGAATACATTGAACGTGAGGAGGGGCAAAGGGATTCTTTGTCATACGTTGCTTAATTTAATGATTCTTTGTTCATTAGTTGTGTCCTGATATCACTTCACATTGTTAAAATTACAATATATATGTATTTATATATTTACTGATTTGCAATGCATAGATATAGATGATTAAAGTAAAACCTAATGGGTGTTTTTAGTTTTTATTTTATTTTTTTTTTTTCTGATCACTATGTAAATGAAAGGGTATTAAATATAGTTTGAGTTTTTTTTTCTAATGGCAATTTTTCCTGTGATACTGTAAAAATCCCTAAAACTTATCAAATAATATATACTGTGTATATATATCACAATTATTCCTATTTGAGATCTATATTTATTAGGCGGATCCAATGAAACCATTATTAATCAGCACTGCTTCTTACTAAATCGAGAACATTATTTTCTTCCTCTTCACTTTCTATATCAAGCTCTCTTTCAAATAAGGAAATATCCACAGTAACATCGCCTTCTTCCATAAATGTGGCATCAGACTTAGCAAGCGCTTCGTCTTGTTCGAATAATTGTCGACCTAAATATTATAAAGACAAAGTTAGCAAATTTTAACATTGCAATAATTTAAAAAAAAATGATAAAAGTACCAGTGAGCTTATGTTTTTTCATTTCCTCTTTTTTTAATACAGCTAAACTTTTCGTTGCCTTTTCTTTTTCAGCTATTTCTCGTTCAAAATTCTCTTTCCATTCTAAAAATGAAGCGATTGTCACTCTTGTACCTTGAAATTTTGCATTCTCTGCCTATGGAAACCACTTGTTAATATTGTTAGATACAACTAAGATAATAATATATATATATATATATATATATATATGAAGCAGATCATAAATACCTCGATTTCTTTTCTAATTCGATCTTCTTCAGCTTGCTTTCTTTGTTCCTGTCGTTCTATCACAAATGTTGTTAAGGAATCTTTGAGGGATGATAATAATGTGAATACCATTGCCATTCCTATTGAGTCCTGAGCCTTTTTTAAAAAAAAATTTTTGAAAATTATAAAATAGAATTAATAAAACGAAAATTTTGGTTTAAAAAAAAAATTTTATTACCATATTCATTAAATCATTGTAAAATTTATCATGTTCATTCTCTTCTAATGAACCCTCCAAAATTTCTAATGACATCTCAGGAATTTCTTCTGGATATGTAGGTGTATATTTTATTCGTAACGCCACAACAACTAACATTTAAATAATTGATTATTAAGAAATTAGATTAAAAGAAATTAAAAAAAAAAAACATGAAGGAATCATGAATATAATTGAATGAAAATAAATGATATAAAAACCTTACGCGGTGCTGAACTGTCCTGTTCATCAGGATTTATCGTTATACGAAATTCTCCTTCACCTAATTCTTTTTTTTTTTTTTATTAACCCAATTTTAGAGAATAAAAAAAGAAAGTTAAAAAACCATTATAATTCCACTTTAATTCTTTCATTTAAATGAATTTTGATAATCTCATTTAATCGAATGACATTATTAATTTAAAAATAAAATTTTGAATTCATACAACCAAAATACCTTCCAATTCATCCGGATAAATCGATTTTAATACCTCTAATTCTTGTTCTTGTTCCTCTTTATAATCTAATCGATATTTTTATATGAAATCGAATTCGAGAAAATACTTCATATTAATAATGAAAACTCAAATAATTAATTTTTTTTTTTAATTCTGTTAAAATATACCCATTCTAAAGGTTATATATATATATATATATATATAATATATATATCAAAAAAAAATCGAAATTTTTTAGGTGGAATCCTTTTTACACGTTATTTTTATTACTTACTTTTTTTGGTTATTAAAGTGAGACAAAATCAGGACCGGAAAATCAAAAAAATTTTTTTAATTAATCATGTTAAAGCGATTTAGGTTCTTCGAATTTTGATTGGTTAGAATATAAAATACTGTATATCGGAACAAAGTTTTAACCAGAATTATAGCTAACGCTAACCTAATGCGAGCTAATTTTAGGATTTTGTTTGTTGGGATTTTGACCCAATTTTTTTTTTTTTTTTTTTTAGAACTCCTTTATGGAGACGCTCAGTGGCGTACTTTATTCATCTTAAACTTTGACCCAAATTTAATACATAACGGATAACGGATAACGATAAGGATTGATAAAAACCAAAATTGGGTTTTCATGAAAAAATTGTTTATTTTATTATAAATAATAGCGGGTGGGTTTTTAAAAAAATTTTATATGCTTAAACCAAGAAATTAATTTGTATATGGCCTTAGCCAAATTTTCCAATTTGTTTTTTTTTTTGAAATATCGTAATTACTTTGAATGGAAGTCTAAAATCATTAATATGGGCTTATATATTTCACAGTATATCGATATCAAATATCCAATTTTTTTTCATCCGAATACAGTCAGACCTCCCTAAATGCATAGCGAGGGGCCGATAAAAAACCCTGCATTTAGAGAGGTATTGCATTTAGGGAGGTAAAAATCTATAAGTAACATATAAGTTGGGACCAAGTCAAGCCATGCATTTAGAGAGGTTATGCATTTAGAGAGGTTGCATTTAGAGAGGTCTGACTGTATTTGCCTGCCCTTGGACAAATTCTTGGATACAATCTTCGGATCTATTTACATGAACATCTTGCGGCAATATTCATTGGCTGATCGGCAAGAAATCTAGGTTAATAGTGCCGAAAGCTTATACTCGATAAAGTTTCAATTTTCTCGTGATCGATAAAATTATGTATTTGATCTACTGCGTCAAAATATAGTATTTTTTAAAAACCGATAATTTTATACACAGGATTGTGCTCTACAAAGTTTACGGTTAGATTTTTTAAAAATTATATAGAAAGTTATATCGATTCGGAAAATAACAAAATTCCAAACCAATTGTTAACTTTATAGAGCTCAGCCCTGTGTATAAAGTTATCGTTTGGTTTTTTTTTTTAAAAAAAAAAATTGTCTGTAAAAAGTTTTAGCGAAAATAGTACTATATTTTGTTGCAGTATGTCGAAATATATTAATTTTATTGACTAATTACAATCACAAGAAAATTGAAACTTTGTCGGATATAAGTTTCCAGCGATAAACTTTTGATATCGCAAAATCAAAGATTCCGTTCACGCGATTTTCCGGCATCAATGGACTTCGAACAAAAAAATTCATTGTCGCGGCTGATGTTGAAATTGGCTAATGCTGAAATTTTGGGCCCTCGATTTGAAACTATAAGCCTTCTAAAATCCTCATTTACTCTTTAAACATCAAATCTACCCCCAAACCTTACCCTAACCCTATAGGACAAAGACGAAAAAAATCCCCCCAAAAAAATTTTAAAATTTCATATCAAAATAGGTCAAAATTTCAGCATCAGCCGTGACATTCGTTTATGTTATGACGGCATTTACACATTCTGCTCATCTGAACTTTGCTCGGAACCCGAACTAGTTAAACACAAGTTTTCAATCATGTGAATTTAATTATGTAAAATGAAAACTCAGTATTCTCGAAATCGAGCTTATGAGCGAAAAGCTTCATGATCTGTAAATTTCAACTTTTTGATTAAATAATATGACATCCTTTAATTAAATGACTTTTAAAAATGAAATACAGTTTAAGTAAAATAATAAAAAAGTTTTTAATTTCTTTTGGGAATGGTATGACGATTTTAATTAAATATGACGTTTTGATTAATTAAAAGTTTATCGATGACATTTTAATTAAAAGTAAAAAAAAAAATTGCGTTAAGTTTATTTCAAGATTCTCAAATATATAAAACCCTCAGTATCTATTTGGTTGTCTGAGAGGTCTAAGAAAATTAAGGACCTGTTTATTGCAGGGCGTTTGCAAACGCCCTTGCACATAGTTCTCATTACATTACCATTATTCTTGTTAATGACGCTTCAAGCAAGGTTTCATAATCTGATTTTTTGAATCCATTATTAAGACATTTCGATCCTATCTTGTTACAGCTGAAATTAAATGTAATTAAGGCACTGTTGACAACAAGCCCATACCAGCCAACTCCTTTCCTCTGTTGAACTTATTGAAGCTGAGTTAAAGAAGTCAGAGTGTTATTCCTTATCGCTCTCTAGATAACTAAAAATTTTTTAAAAAAAATTTGACGCCCACCTATTCTATGAATCACCTTCCTTCAGGACATGTTCTCTCCATCAAGGAATCTATATGGAAACCCCAACTATAAGCTATATGCCACTTCTTTAGGCATTTTTCAGTATCTATCATTACTTTTTTAAAGTTCAAAACCTCCTAGTGAAAACCTCTTCGGGATGAGAATATTTATTTTGTATATAGTTCACGGATCATTTTTATTGTTATTTCATTCAATCTCTACATCGAATTTTCGGAGGTATAGTAAATTCCTATAGTATATAATTTGTTTTTGGTTGGTTGTATATTAAGATTAATAGGGATATTGAACCGTTTATTGTAAAATTTCTCAATTTCACACAAATCTAATATCAATTTTTTACTATTTGGTATTTTTAGAGAGTGATATATAGTTTTGTAGATTTTTTTCCCCTACAAAACTAACATGACGGTGTTTTACTAAATTTATCATAGAGTACCATACAGTTTTACGACCAATCTGTAAAATAGTCTAAAAAATGGCGATTGGTTTTTTGAGAGTATATTTGTTATAAGCCGTCCATATGTCTTCTATTTGAGCATGTTCACTCTCAGGTTTGTGTCAAAATTCCGAAAGGTAAAATTTCAAAATTTAATTATCGTGACGCGTGATATCGGGGTACTTGATTAGTCAGTATGTTTACTAATCAAAACGGAGGCTGAATATTGGAACCTGATATCACGCGTAAGTTTCAGGATTTTGACTTTCGGGATTTTGACACAAACCCTTCATTCTCAATCTGTTTGTATTCTGGTCGAAAATAGAAATCTGCATACCCCTTTAGCGTTCTTTCTTCTGGTGGAATTAAAAGATTGTAACCAGGAATATATTTATATAGGATTATCGAACCTGTATAATGATAGACTATATATTGCTAGGGTAGGGAACGAGCATTTTATTATTTGCGCGGGTAATATAAACCAACAAAGGAAATTCGATTTTGTAAATAAACTAAGTTAGAGACAAAAATTTAGAGTTAGAGCCTTAATATTAGAGGCTATAGAATTAGAATAACGCTTATTATATGTAGGGTGCAGAGTGGGCCGGGCTAAACCCGGAAATTAGCGGGCCGGGCCGGGCTCGGGCCTAGTTTCGGGCTCACATTTTTATAAAGCGGGCCGGGCTCGGGTCGGGCCTAAAAAATATCGGGCTGGTCCCGGGCCTCTGTAATATACCCGATTAGGCCCGGTTAGGCCCGGTAAACCCTAGAGGTAGATTACGTATATACGCATATATATACTATAGGTATTTTCAAATATGCTTTTGCTTTTTGCTTTTTTTTTTTCAACAAAAGCCGAACTCGGGTTTTGTTGAAAAAAAAAAGCAAAAAGCAAAAGTATATTTGAAAATACCTTATATTGTAGTTACAATGTAGGGGTAAGAAATTTAATTCTTGTGCACTAACCGATACAGTGCAAGAATAAAAACCTCAATTTTACCTTATTCGTTACAGAAGTAGATATTGGTTTAAATTGTGTTACTTGATTATCTTTTTTTTAAGGAATAAGATTTTAATTTTTGTCCTGAAATAATTGTGATTTTTAGACTTGCACCATACGTACGTATGTACATAAACTTCACTAGGTAGGAAAACATACCCTTAGTAAGAAATCAAAAAGCCAGACAAGTAAGTCTGGTGAACGAATATAGATTAGAAGAACATTTCGAATATATTATTATCCATGCTATCGGTTCAACACTATACTATCGGCTCTTAAAAAAAGGTTTTAATACGATTTCCGATGGCATCTTCTGCCGTCAGAGTTGTCTATATGAAATACGGGCCGGACCGGGCTTGGGCCGAATTTAAAATAAAGCCCGGCCCGGTTTGCTTAGCGGGCTTTTTTGTCGGGCTTGAGCCCGATTTATAACAAGGCCCGGCCCGGTTTGTTTAACGGGCTTTTTGTCGGGCTTGGGCTTGAAATCGGGCCTAAAAAAATTTTTCGGGCTTTGTTTCGGGTCTTAGAAAGCCCGACCCGACCCGGCCTGTTTCGCACCCTAATTATATGTAAAATTTTATTTCTGCCATTTTTAATTAATGCACCAAGGTCGATTTAAACACTAGTTTTTGCGTATTTTCGCTTTTTTCTCTTTCCATACATGTTTGGGGCTGATCAGGAATAGTCAAAATTTGCTTGGCTATTTCCTCTTCAAGAGTTTGTATTATCCGTGCAATGTGGATGCGGGGGCCGGGCCATTTTACTTATTTGCACAGGTAACATAAACCAAAATAAAAGTTTAGGGTTAGGGCCTTAACGTTAGAGGCTATAGGGTTAGATGATGCTTAATATAAGTAAAATTTCATTCCCGTCATTTTTTCTTCTTTACGCGTATTCGAATCCTTCGTCGGGCTGTCCGGAATAGTCAAAATTTGCACTCTCTGATTGGCTATTTCCTCTCCAGGAACTTGCAAATGGGCAGCCCCAATGGGCGCAATGGCCTTTTTTGGGGAACGTTGCCAGGTGCATTAGAACTATTTTTTTGATGAGTTAGAGATACTTTATTGAGATATTTAAGGTTTAAGGTTAGCGGGTTATATAGATATCAAGAATATAATTTATGCAGTATGTAGATCAATATATTAAATGCACCTGGCTTTAACGGACCCCCTTTTTTGGAAATTAATTCGACCATCTTTCTTTTTTTTAAAAAATTTAAAGGTGAATTCGACCATCTTTCAAAACACTGATTATATAATATTTTATTATGTGACAATTTGCACTTGCTGAGGGCCTGTTCTCTACCCTATATATTGCACAAATATAATACAGTTAACATCTAATAAACAGTATGGCATTTTTTTACTAGTATAGAAAGTTGAAATAGTTTTTAATATAGTTTGATCAATTATTATTTTCAAATATTATCTTTTTAAGGCAATTGCTTATGCACAAACAATCTAATAATATTATTTTTAGGTTGGAGCTCATAGAACTTTTTCTCAATTTGTATAAAAGCATATAAAAATTACATATACTTACTCAGATACTTTAATATATTAGTACCTAAAGGTCTAAATTATATATATATTTCTGCAGTTTGGTAAATAATAGCTTCACTATTTATTTTTAAACTAATTATATATCGTCTCTAATTTTTTTAATAATTTATAATCTTTGTTACATTAAGCAGAAATAAATCTAAACATATTAGTCAATTTATAAGCCATATTTGGATCAAATAAAAGAAACTATTAAAGTAATTAAATCTATTATCTCTGCTAACAAATCTATAATGTTAACTTCTAATACTATAAATAATAATTTTTAAACTACAAATACTAATCACTTTGATGATACTATTCTTACTAATCTTTTGAAATGATTAGACAATTAATTATGTCTTAATAAAAACAAAATAACAGACTAATAATAACAGATATACTTGCTATAATAATAATTTATCAATTTACAAAATAAACAAAAAAATATAATAACCAATTTATTTATATATAATAATTTACAATAGGTACAAAAAATCAATATGATATATACAAAACAATAATAAACAACCTTCTAATAATAATAAAAATAATCATAAAATAATATATTCAAACTTGAGAATATTTTAAAAACTATTTTAGAAAATTAAATAAATTATTAGAATAATAAAAAAGAGTAGCTAGAACTAGAAGTAGAAACCAGTATCTGAAATTGTATTGCAGAAGTTGCAGAACAACAAATTTTAAATGTTTGCAAATAAAATTTGATATGCAAGTGTGGAATTTGCAAATAAATGTTCTATATTTCCACAATTTTCTTATATTTATTTTAAAATTTTGCATGTTTTGTAAGTAAGTTATTTAATTCACTTGTGGGTTTTATACTAGATTATTATATGCAGTTTAGTAGATAATTTTTATTTTTCAATAATTTGGATATAATCTTTAAATAAAAAAGATGTTTTTATCAATTTATATCAATTTATAATTGATTACAATTAATTGATAGTCCACCAGTTAATCAGAGATTGTCCATAGAGGACCCTGAATAATCTATATGAGGTCATATTTGAAAAATAGCTAATGGAGGCCCATTTTTTAAAAAAGTTTATATTTGAAAAGTAGATATTGGAGAAAAAGGTTATATTTGAAAACAGCTAAATGGCAAAATAGGTATATTTAAAAAAAATGCTAATGGGATAATTTTTATAAATTTTATATTTGAAATATGCTAATAAAAAATCCGGGACGTAATAAATACAAAAATTAAAAAATGCAAAAATCAGAAAAACACAAAAATTAAAAAAATGCAAAAATTGAATAAAAATTGTTTGTTTTTTTTAGAGAATGTAAGTTTTTTTTTTTTTTTTTAAAGAAATTTTGTCTGTTTTTTTTTTTTTTAGAGACATTATATTTTAAAAAAAGTTAAAGGTAGGTAAAAGTTCGATCTAGTGTTTAAAATATAGTTTATAATGTTGTGCCTCAGATGCATCCTTGCATCAAATACAACTCAACATGCATCAGATGCCGATTTTCAGATGACGCATATCATCTGTCGATTGGTTATCTGACATGTGTGAATTGTAATCTTACGCAAGATCATCAAAATCTATAATTTTTTTTACTGAATCGAGAAGTTTCGGGTAAGTCTTTAAATTTTCGTGATGCTTTTTTTTTTTACATTACTAACTATTCTTCCACCAATTTATAGTGACTTTTGTTTTTGCTAGAGTTGTGAGTTTATTGCTTGTGTGTCGTTTTATTACCCCTTTTCTTTCTTTTTCTGTGTATACTAATGCTTCTTTTCAGGTGTAATTTCGTCGTTGAAGTTGTTGCTTTGGAGCTGTCATTGTTAAATTCAGTAAGTTTATCGCTTACGTCATTACTTTGTGTTCTTTTATTTTTTTTCAGTGTATACTAATGCTTCTTCTTTTTGGGTGTGATTTCATTGCTTTAAAGCCACCATTATTAAAGTTAATAAGTTTATCGCTTGTGTCATTACATTGTTTTTTTATGCTACTACGCTTCTTTTCAGGTATAATTTCATTGTTGAAATCGCTGCTTTTGAAGTTTTTGAACCACCATCATTTAAATTTATAGCTTGTGTCGTTATTTGTCTTTTTTTTGGTTTTTTTTCTATATTTCCTTTTTTTTGGTGTGTTTTCTCCATTGGAATCGTTGTCATTGTCGTTGGATTCAGCTCTTGTATGTCATTATGCTGTTTTTTTTGTATTTATTTACATTTCTTTTTCAGATGTGATTTTGTCGTAAGAGTCTCTGCCGTTATTGGAATTATTAGTGTTGTCCTATTGGATTCAATAATACAAGTTTATCATTTTTGAGTCGTTACTGTTTGTTGATGCTTATTTCTTGCGTTTGTCTGTTTGGTTTTGGTGTGTAGATTTTTATGTTGTGAAAATTTGTATAGTTTTGTAGTTCGTTACGCTTCTATTGCGTTTTAGTGAATACATAGTAGTGCTTCATTTTTAATTAGATATATAGCATGGTACAATTCATTAATCGTTATTATTTATTGTTCCATATGTATTTTTTTTAATAAAAAATTAAATTATTTAATAAATTGTGATAAAAATTTTGATAATTAAACAAATAATATTAATAGTGCGTCAGATTACAATCTACATGTCAACTCACGCACGTCAGATGCCCAATCGACAGATGACATGCGTCATCTAAAAATCAGCATTTGCCGCGCGTTGGGTTGTATCCAACGCAAGGATGCATCTGAGGCACAACATACATACCAAACAAAAGTGCTAACCAAAAAAAAATTTACTATGATGCTTAAATATAACCTCACATAGATTATTTGGGGTCCTGTTTTTTTTTTTTTTAATGTTAAGGTGAGGTCATGCCTCTGGACTTTATTGAGTGTATATTAATCATTATAATATATTGCTTACAATTATTATACTATCTACTAAGTACCAAGACTTGGACTATTTTATCTATAACCTAAACCTACCAGAGCCTACCATACTTCTATTTATATAGCTAGCCTGGTTTTGGATGACCCTTTTCCCAACCAACTGTTAGTATTCACATGTCTATCACTTTACCCACATTTTCTAATATCGTTACTTCCAATTGGTGTATGTAATTCCAGATAGGCGATTTTTGGTTCCAAATTGGTGTACTTAGTTTCTTACTAGCGTACTTCTCAGGAGTTCGTATCTCAAGCTATGCAGCTGCCTCTACCATATTGGGTAAGTATCTCAAGCCTGCATACTGCTGCAACTAGCCGATTTTCCTGCGACTTGGAACCCAGAATTTGACGTTCCAAATTCAAAAATATGCGAACGACTGTACTCCTCACTAGGGATTGGAACCGCCTAAAATTTTTTTTAATCGTTTAATCGTTTAACCATTTAATTTGGCCAGTATTAAAATAATTCTGGCCCACGACCAACTTAATTCTGCCCGGAACTATAGAGCAATTTTTAAACAGTTAAACGGTTCCAATCCTTACTCCTCACTATAGTGACGAGTACCCAGACATGTTTCACTAAAGCTTCCAGTTCCTGATATAGTTGGATGCCATCATAAGGCTCAGCCAACCCGATCTACTACTACATGCACTTATACTAGCTATATCTGTTACTGGTGGTCCCAGATCCTCTTAACGTCCTAAGACTCCTATATGCATCAGGAAATTTGATCATCAGAAATTAATCGATATATAGCAGTTAATCGATATATATCGATTAAAAAATAACAATATATATCGATTAACCTGATAAAACTCGATTAATAACAAAAAATCAATAAAATTCGATAACTAAATGAAATCGGTAAAATACAAATATCGATTATCAACAAATTAATTTAATCGCTACTTTTCGATAATACCGATATATATCGATAAGTATCTATCATAATTGGAAACTATTAATTAGACACTTTAAATATATACACTTTAAATATATACACTTTAAATTAATTAGACACTTAAAAAATACGCTTTAAATTAAAATATAAAAATATTTGCTAGGTATTCATTACTTTTGTTAAATCTTGGGATTATATGTACAGTTCTATCTAAGCTTTCCAAGGGTATACAACTATAGTGTTTAAGCAGTTTTAATTTGGAACATCCCCATAATTCACCATCTTCCCATACCAACAGACTAAAGCGAACTCAAGTGGCTCTTTATTTGCTTGACAAAACTTGAGTATTAGTAGTACCTTGATAGATAATATTTCGTTAATTATGTTACTCTCAAAGTTAGATGTAAATGAAAATATTGTTTAGCTTTGAGAGTTATTACTCTTATAAACGTTATTAACCCGCTTTTATTGCTTTTATTGTAAATATGCATTAATAGAATAACTTATTAATATATTGATACTTACCAAGCCATACTACTTAATTTCTTCTTATCCGTTACTGCCATTAACAATAACGTTTGAAAACATTGAACTTCCATGAAAACTTGATATAGCCCGAATTATATCTGTACTTTCTAAAGAAGCAGAAGAAAAACTCCATACGATTATCATCATTAATAGATGTAGCTGATTCTTTCTCAAAAAATTCATCAAGACCAGTTAGTAAATTTTGAAAACCTTCAATTTGTAATGGGCCATATTATTTTTGTTATTCTCAAAGAAATCATCCAGCTCATCTAAACTTAATGACCACAAAAATTTTCCAAACTTTTTCGCTTTACGATATTTCTTTTGAGCTCCCTTTTCAGTTAGTTTCTGGCATTTAACCTATTAACAATGATATTAGCGATTAATAATAATTTTTAGCAATATTTTCTATATTAATAACTTACAGTCTTTAATATTTGTTTCATATAGTCTTTTTTATTGGACATGCGATAGAGAATTTTTACGTAATCCTTATAAAGAGTTTTGTAAGTTTCCGTGGTCATACTATTTATAGATCCATATTCTTCAACTGCAGGTACTATATGATAGCACCAAGCGTGAAGTTTTGGAAGCTGAAGACCAGTTGCATTGTATTTTGAAAATATTTCAATAAATTCTTTGGCCCAATCCCAAATGAAGTCCTGTAAACTTATTCATTAGTAATCGATATTTTTAAAAAAGCCAAGGATTTATATTATACCTGAAGCTGGTTACAAGAATCGTTATTAAACGATTCTTTACGGGTGGCAATATACATTCTAAGGAATTTGTAATAAACTTGGCATAACCGTTTATTACTAATTCCTGGCTTCTTATAACTATCATATAGGTTATCGAGAGCGAATATTATTATTTTCAATAAATTTCGCAGTTCGTCAGCCGTGGTACATATTATATCTGATATGTTCTTTATTATTTTAAGGCTGCGGTATCGTGGAATCGATATTAATCACTATTCAAAGGTTTGAAACACTTGGCTCCCACATTATTCATATAAGAGTTTTTTTGTATAATTAAGCATATACTTGAAGAGACCAAAATCCAAAGCATGCATTCGATCAGGTACGATAGCTTCATATATATTAAAGTTTTTAAAATTTTTACATATTATTTATAACAATATATATTTTTAGTACAAAAATATGATGATAATAAACTAAAATATCTACAGATTAATCGATATATATCAGTATATACCAGGAGATAAGTATCCTGTTATGTTTATACGGTAGTCTACCATAGAGCTGCCAAATTCCTAGATTATATCAGTAATAAAAGAAAAATATTAGAATATCTTAATATCTTACTTTTAGGGCTAAGAGTGCTAAGAGAAGATATCGGGATATCCAATGTTTTGCTGTTATGTTACCGATATCAATCTAGTTATTTGGCAGATCTATAGTAGTCTACCGCGTACATAAAAGAAAACTTGTCTCCCGGTATGTACACGGCAGTATCTGAAATTCAATTTTTAATTTAGTTGCGGACCCACAACTAAATAACAAATCTAATTGCAGATTATATGAGTTTAGTTGCGCATATGAACATTTCTATATGCAAATTCGAATGCAATTCAGAAATTTTATTTGCGAAACTGCATATGCATTTCAGATTTTAGTTGCGGAAACTTATAAATAGTATGCGGTCCGCAACCCAATTTCAGACACTAGGATTAATTCACTATACCTTATTTCCCAAAATGCATTTTTTTCAGGATGAATTGAATAATCCTTATCTTCTCTGCTATTAATCGTTTGTTTTATAGCATCTGGAGTACTTGGAATTATTTTCGTCAAATTTGTATTATTCAAGTCATCTCTTGAAACCAAGCACTTTGCACATGGCCGTCTTGAGCAGGATAGTTGATAAACATTTGTAAACTTATTGGCTTCAACCATGTCCACAATAATTATAGATATATGTGGAATAAAAGTAATTATATCTCCACGCACAACAAAGTGAAGCTTAGGCCCTTTGACAATGGGCTCGAAAAGAGTCAACAAACACTTCTGGAAGACTTCTCTTTGAGTCATTCAGAATTTATCAGAGTTTTTTGTTTTAGAATCCATGGCTTTCAAGATCGGAAGGTATTCAATTAATGCTTTTGATTCTGGTTTATTTCTTTGGTGATTGGGAATGTTTCCAAGTGATAAAAACATGGAATGCCCAGAAGATTTTCCCATGTGGTCCAGGGTTGTCGCATCTGAATAAAGTATAAGCGATAGCAAATGCTGCCAAAGGAGTAAATCCGATTCTTCTCACTTCCACCAATTACTGTGGTATTGTTCCCCGAAGATTCTACACTCTACACCGTTCCTTACTTCTTTTTTATCTTCATATTGAAGGACCAGTGACTGATTAATACTATTGATCATTAATAAAGACTTTATAGTCTTTATTAATGATCGATAATAAAATACATATTCAACGTTTTGAAACGTTTTAACAGGAACTTCCTTAAACATCATATAAGGAACGATAGTGTCATCAAGAAATTCTTTCCTGCCTTTGTTGATGGTGGAAGTGGCAAAATATCCAAATTCGAGAATTTATTGAAGAAGGTTATAAAAGCATCACCAGCCAAATTTGACAGCTGATATTTATTAATAATCTCCATGAATTCACAATATGCATTGTTAGGCCATTCGACAGTTCGTGAGTGATACAAGTTCTGAAAAGCTTCATCAAATGAGGCCCCTTCGTAGTCTTCAAGGCCTATTTCATATGACTCAGTTGCAAACGATATATCTTTATGGTTTTCGATATCACTCACATTAGATGTATTTTGAGATGCATCGTCTTGAGTCATATTATCCATTTGATAAAGTTCTGCTTCCATGAAAGAATGCTCAACTGAGCTTGCAGATCTTTCTATATATTTGCTCTATATGAAAATAATCGATTAATAACATTTACTATATTAATAAGAAGATAATTAACTATTTACCCCATATTCTGAAGAATCATAATTAGGATAATCTTCTGGAAGATCCCAAATATCAACATCCACTTGTTCATTGGAGACTTCCTGATTTGAAGAACTTTGAAGGTGAGGATGTTTTTGTAAAACATGTTGAGTTAATGCGTGTGATTTTGAAAATTCTCTATTGCAATGCTCACACTGCTAATGCATTTTGAGAGAAAAGAGAAACCCTGAAAGAAAAAAGAAGAAAAGAGGATAAAGACGAAGAAATGAGAAAATGATAGTAATCGATAATATTAGAGATTAGTTGTCCGGAGCGTAGCGGAGGACTTTATATGTTTACGTAAGGTGATACAAAAGTTACATTTTTGATGCATCAATAATAATAATATCAAAAATGTAACTTCTGTATTTGGTGTCTGTCCGCATGCGTATAATAGTTACATTTGATGTATCGTATTTTTTTGATTTGTGTTGCATCAAAAAATGAAATTAGATTTTAGTTGTTATTGTGCTTCGGACACACAATGCTGTGCATTATCCTAGTATTTAGAAGAATATTGTTTAAATTGGTTTAAATCAAATACTATCGATATTAATCGCATTATCAATATAAATCAGTTTAAACTATTTTGGCCTAAATTAAGCTTAATTCGGGCCAATTCAAAATAATGTCCCTATGCGATTATACAGTATAATAACATATGCAATTTATTCTCAGACGGAAATTAACAACGCGATAAATCACATGTACAAGTGTAATGACAAAACGAAAAATAAGTATTTTAATTTTTTATATGACGATAACTTACGATTACCGTCATTAGATTTAATTAATATAGGCCGGTGCAAAAATGTAGATACACGAATTCGGTATTGATAAAAATTTTTTTAAACGACTTAAGTTAAGTATTTTTAATTGTAATTTATTACTTTGGTTTTTAAGTTTATTCTAATATAATTTTTATTAAAATTTTATATTAAAAAAAATTTTTTATTAGAAGACGATTGATTTCCTCGATTTCAAGATCATCGTTATCACTTTCAACCAACTTAACGTGTTCGTCGTATTTCTTATATTCCTTTGCCCTGGTAAGTGATTTTCTCCAAAGATCCGTGATGGTTTTTGAGCTAACCTTTTCAGTAAACGCCTTGAATAATTTGTTTCGGATAGAAAGCAGGTTTGGGTGCGGACTTGTCTTCGCAACTTCTTGTTTCACAACTGCCCAAATTCCTTCAATTGGTTGAAGTTCACAGTGATATGGCGGGGTATAAGACAAATTGTGCCCATGTTTATTAGCAATTTGAACACATGTGAATAGCACTTTGTGTTTATTCCTTTTTACTAACTCGTATAGCTCGGCTTTGGTACAACTTTCTGATGCAATAATATCGTGTGCTGCCAACCATGCATGCAGAACATCTTTTTTTGAATTTGATGTTGGTACTTGTTCAGCCCGGCATTTATGATAGCGAGCCCCGTCCATATGGATACATACTGGCCCATATCGTTCTTTAATACCTGCGCAAAGTTTTTCAAAAAGGTCTTCAAAAATTTTAGCGTTAAAATTGCCATGATAATCGCTTTGATCTGCTACAAGATTTGCATTACGAATTGTGTCAGGAATATTTTCCTATTCATCTGCATTCAGCCGTTTTTTTCCTCGTGAAGAAGGGGTTTAATGGACAGATCCAATATTAAAAGAGAGTTGGGGACAATTTCGCCTTCAATTTTGTTTGTATTACCATTGCGCATTACAATAATTGCGCCAAATATAACTAACAAAGGGCTTTGCCCTGGTGTACAAACAATTCCGTGCGATAGTACCCACGTATAATTGGTCGTGTGGTTTAAGTGGCAGTAAGATTCGTCTAAAAATACTTCCGGTACAACCGGTACGCTATTATTACCTTGCAAATTACTAATTACGCCACCTCAAATAGCAGCCACAAAAAGCCACATTTTCAGTTGACTCATGCAATATATTACGACGTTTACCATGCCCGTAAAAATATCCTAAAACATGTAAAATTTGAAGCAACTGCTATTTTGAAAACTTATGACCTTCTTCCTCAAGTTTTTGCCGAAGTACAGGTGTGAAAAGAGGGAGGCCAGCAGAGTTTACAGACATAACTAAATTGCATATAACTTCAGAAACATTTGGTTTAAGTTCTTTTCTTGGGTGACCAGGTAATTTGGGTGCTGTTAATTGTTTATTTTCACTTTTATTTCCTTTAGCAATTACCTGCGCAACTGTAGCCTCGCCAATCCCTAGAACCTTGGCAACAAGCTTGCATAGTTGTATGTGTTCTGGTTGCTTCTGGTCCTGACGATACTCAAAAAAGTACTTGTGAGTGCTGAGAATCATCTTTTTTTCGTTAAGGGTTATCGCGCCTTTGTCTCTTTTTAAATCGTCCTTTCTGCTTAAAAAAAAAAATCAACAAAAGATTTAGATTATCGACCATGCTTACCTTTTTTGTAATTTTTAAATGCGAATTGATAGATTGTCACGTTTTCAATCAGTGACGTATTTTGCGTAATGATCTTTGTGTATCTACATTTTTACACCGGCCCATACATAAATATATTAAATAACGGATTTTTGTCGTTTGAAAGTAAATAATTTTTTTTCATTTTTGAAAATGCAAACAACTCGAACAACCCTTCTAAAACATCCAATACCGAAACAACTTATACTAACTCTCCTATTAATTCTGATGATATCGCTAACCCTCCTATTAATTCTGATGATATCGCTAACCCTCCTACTCTCGATAATAATAATTATAATAATTATTTTGATTATGATTCTTCAGATTCAATCGAAAGTATTGCAAGCGTTAATAGTATTTTTTCAAGAATAAAAAATAATCAACAACAACCATCTTAATCTCGATAATCATCTCAATCTCGACAACTATCTCAATCTCGACAACAACTATCTCAATCTCGACAACCATCTCAATCTCGATAGCCATCTCAATCTTGACAGCTATCTCAATCTCGACGTTCTCGCCATTCTTTTCCAGAAAATAGAAATCGATTCCTATCTCCACAACATGAAATTCGAGGTCAATCACGTGAGAGATCAACCAATCAAAATCAAACACGCAGACAAAATGGTAACTATTTTAAGTGTTTTTTTGTTTTGAATGTATTTTTTTTGTTTTGAATGCTTTTGAACGGAACCCTTTTTTTTTTTTGAAAATTTTTTTTTCTCCTCCTTTTTCATTAGAGATCACTCCCGCGGTAGTCAACTCAATGCAGGTAATGAACGGGTGATACTCAAGCAAAACAGATACTAGTATCTGTTAGTGAAGGAGCTTTGCTGAGATGTAAAAGAAATCAAAGACAAATTAAAGCGGCAAAGAAAAGAAAAGGAAAACGACCTTTTCCCTCAAGTACTGGATGTAAGTAGCTCTGGCTTTGCTTTATTTAACTATAAGCTGTGGGCAAGTTCTAAACTATACAATTTAAATTATAGGATATATATACAAACGTTGTAAAAAGTTTATTTCCGCAAAATTTATATCCGTCTCAACAAATAATCAAAGAGTCCTTGAAGGACTACCTTGACAACAAATATCCCGAATTTAATATTAGTGCTAATGAATTCACAAACTGTTTTCATACGGAATGGCTCAGTGGAGTATGTTGATTTCTCACGTTTATTATCGCATAATATCGTTTAATTATTTTTTTTTTTAATATTCATTTGATCGTATAATATCGTTTAATTATTTTTTTTTTAATATTCATTTGATCGCATAATATCGTTTAATTATTTTTTTTTTAATATTCATTTGATTTTATTTATACTTTTATAACAATCACATTCATTATTTTATTTTACCAGTTGCTGGCAAAAATGAAAAATTACCGGGCACGGCATTCCAAAACGTTGAAAATTCAATTTGGAAGGTTTTTGGAGTTGAAAAACTCACCCTATTGAAAAGTAACGCTGGTGCATCCGAGATTGTGAGGTGGAAGCAAAGTGTTGAGGTTGCCGATTGCTTCTGCTCACTTTTTGTACAAAATGAAAGTGGCGTCTACTGGATTAATTTGATTGCAAGGAATGCCTTCTCCACGGCTATGGTACCTACCTTGACCCACGATCACTGTGCGTTCACCTTGGCCGTGTGCGATATAATCCTAAACCCTCGGTCACAAAGTGTCAAATATATGGAGAAACATATTAAATGTCGCGTAGAAAAGTTTTTGGTAAGTGTTTGTCATATATTGCTTTATATCGCTTTATATCAACACAAAATTAACGGGCTTTACATTGTAGAATGATTACAATAGTGGTGGTCCCTCTTATGGTTCTGCTGAAGCAATAATGGACGAAGAGCTAGAGGAAAAGAACAAAGGTCTCGAATGAACTCTCCTCAGACCAATTACGCACCTGAACCATTATCACGATCGGGCTCCTCAATGCAATATTCAGAAGAGAAAATGGATGAAGCGTTTGGGGTCTATGAATAGTTCGTTCTCAAGATAAATATAATAAAGCTCGTGATTATCTTTCTAAACAAACAGGAGATGCTAATGCTGAAAAAGAACTTTTAGATTGTGCTATGATGGATTGGGTGCTTTTTTTTCTTTCAGTTTTTTTTTCTTTTTTCTTACTTTTTTCTTTCTTTTTTCTTTTTTCTTTCTTTCTTTCTTTCCTTTTTCTTAATACCGGTATATAATTTATATTAGCTAATTGCAGATTGATTAATGTTTTCTAATTGTATTGTTTATATTTGTAACAATGCTAATAAAAAATAAGATTGCATTAATATTGAATTGTTTATAGTTTGCTTTTAAATTTATTATTTATAATATATATGCTTATTTGAAACTTTTAATAAATTAGAGTTGATCTTAATCGTGCATTCAATTTTTATATAGTTATTTATCGATTCAAATCGCTATCGATTACTATCGATAGCCATAAAACTGGATAACTATCGATTCAAATCACTATCGATTACTATTGACAGCCATAAAACCAGATAGGTATCGATTACTTTCTAAAACGGTTAAAATCGACAAGAGTGATTAATATTGATATATATCTGTTTGGTTAGTAATTGATATATATCTATATATAAATTTTGCTGATGTGCATCAGCAAATTTTATATATAGATATATATCGATTACTAACTGGTAAGATATATATCGATACTCATCACCCCTGTCGATTACTATCGATAGTGATAGTAATCGATTAATATCCGGTTAATACCCTGTTGATTACTATCAATAGTGATAGTAATCGATATATATCCGGTTATATCGAATATGATATCAATTAATAATTATTATATTCACATAATCATACTTTTTGAACATTTTACAGGTTTTCGCAAGTTTTCGCATGTTTTCGCAATTTAATTATAAATTTTTTTTATTTATTATTATTATTATATAATATTTTAAATTATTAAATATACAATATATTTAATATAAAATTTTATTTTTATTATATATTATATTTTAAATATTACATATATTATATATTATAATAAAAAAAA
>QKWP01002323.1:0-18675 GCA_003550325.1 Gigaspora rosea
GATCATTTTGGTAGTAAAATCATCGAAATTGGCCCAGTTGATCAGAAGTTATTAACAATTAAATATTAATATTTAATTGTTAATAACTTCTGATCAACTGTGCCAATTTCGATAATTTTACTACCAAAACGATCCTCTCAATGAGAGGATTCTAACAAGCCCAAAATCGTTAAAATGCAATCACAGGATTCTAAGATTGAAATAAATTTGTGTTACTATAAATGGGTTCATATTCTCCAATTTTTGGAATTTATACGTAAATCTTATTTTTTAAAACTTTAAAGTTAAATAATTTTTGATCTACTGGCCCGTTTTAAATGATTTTACTGCCAAAATGTTCGTCTCTTTGAGACGATTCCAACGAGCCCAAAATCATTAAAATCCAATTACAGGAACACGAGAAAATGCGCTGTCAAATAGGTGACGCACCTCTAGAGTTGTACAATTGGTTAGACCTATATCTAACCAATTGTACAATCTAGAGGTGCGTCACCTATTTGACAGCGCATTTTCTCGTATTCCTGTGATTGGGTTTTGATGATTTTGGGCTCGTTGGAATCGTCTCAAAGAGACGAACATTTTGGTAGTAAAATCATTTAAAATGGGCCAGTAGATCAAAAATTATTTAACTTTAAAGTTTTAAAAAATAAGATCTACATATAAATTCCAAAAATCGGAGCATATGTATAATTATTTAATAAATTATAGAATTTTTATATAGTAGTAACACAAATCTATTCCGATCACAGGATCCTGTGATTGGATTTTAACGATTTTGGGCTCGCTAAAATCCTCTCATTGGGAGAATCATTTTGGTAGTTAAATCATCAAATTTGGTCCAGTAGTTCAAAAGTTATTAATTATCAAATATTATTAATAAATCTATAATTTTGGTCAAAAATAATTTTGCAACTTTGGCCGGAATTATGAAATTTTGGCCTGAATTACACCTAATACTTCAGCTGACCCACCCACCCAGAAATCAGCTGATTTCTTGAAGCTCCCTTACTATGTTTTGAAGATTTTCTTTTGTTTCAAAATAAACACTAGCAGTTTTTTTCTGATTCCTATTTTGTAAAATATAACGGTCTTCACATTACTTCTTTTTAATTGTTGGAGCAATACAGATTCTATAGCTGATACTAGCAAATTTCTAATTATACTCTTAACTTTGTTTCTCTCTGCTAAGGTTTCTTTGTCAAACCTTCCCTGCAATAGCCTAACTAATTTACTTAGCTGTGTTTTTCTTACTGGAGTCCGTTAATTGAAAATCAGTGCGAGAAGGTGTGTAGTAGTCCTGCTCATTGGAAAGGTGAATAATTGTCGAACATGTTCCAAGATGGTGCCAGAAGGTCAGGCACATCTATGAATATAGTGGGAAAGCTACGGAAATGGAAGTGATGATGAAGGGTTTTAATAGCAGATATGATATCCTTGTAATTACTGATTGGGAGTTGTATATGTTTATAGCTCTCGACCTAGGCGATCATAGTAGCTGCTTGTGTAATATCTAAAGGAAGGTTCGGTCTGTTATCTGTGCTGTTTATAATTTTGATCCGAGTTTCTGGCATACGGTGAAAGTAGTAATGATTATAGGTGGCAATCAAATTGCCAACAATCACTTTACAGACATCAATCAATCTACACTGACAATCATTTTACTGACAAGCTTTTTTATGATACAAAATTCGCAGACACTTGATTTACTGACAAGTTTCTTTTCATCGACAAGTTGATTTTACCAACACACACTTCACCGACAGTTACATTTACTGACAAAATCAACTTACCAACAAGCTCATTTTACTGAAAAAAGAATATACCGACAAGCTTATTCTATTGACAATACAATTCATTGATAATACAATTTGCCGACAATACAATTACTAACAATACAACTCATTGATATATGAGACCACAGCAATGTAATAAACTACTAACAATAATTACGTATTATGCAATTTATTAATAATGACAATAAAAATTGCACATTTAATTACAGTAATGACGATAATAATAATTATTGTCATGGCTGATGCTAAAGTTATGACCTATTTTGATATAAAATTTTAAAATTTTCTTTGAACGTTTTTTCATCTTTGTCTTATAGAATTAGGGTAGGGTTTGGGTATAGATTTCATATTTATAGAGTATATGTGAATTTTAGTAGGGCTTATAGTTTCAAATTGAGACCCTATAACTTCAGCATCAATCGTAATACTTAAGGCATCTGGCGAATTGTTTGTTAGCAAATTGTTTGTCAGTGAATTGTATTGTCAGTAGAATAATCTTGTTGGTAAATTCTATTTTCGGTAAAATAAGCTTGTCAGTAAGTTGATTTTGTCAGTAAAATTAACTGTTGGTGAAGTGTGTATCGGTAAAATCAACGTGTTGGTGAAAGCATGCTTGTTAGCAAATCGAGTGTCGGCGAGTTATTTGTCGGTAAAAAAAGCTTGTCGGTAAAATGGTTGTAGGTATAGTGTTATGTCTGTGAAGTGATTGTTGGTGAAATAATACAAATCCAATGATTATATAGTTGTTTTGAAGTTTCAACTAGCAACTTTGGAGATCTAATTGGAACTGAAATGTTTATTTTAGTTACTAACAGAGGGTCAGAAGATGGTAAAGGTAACTTTGTAGAGTTTGCTATTATGTAGTGTAGTAGCATAGGCCAACTAACTTTATATCTTTCACTTATTTCTTTGATGAATTCTTTAGCCAGACCATAATCTGCAATCGAGAAAGTATATTTTAGTTGTGTTTTAATCTGATTCAGGTTCGGAGGTAAGTTCATTTTCTGTTTGAAAAAATCATTAGGGATTTGTTTAAAGGAGTAGTGCTCTCTCAAAAGCTTCACTATATTACAGAGCTTGACCGTATTCTTAGAATTACAAGAGAATAGATGCCTAACCACTGAGTTAAAGGCTTGTGAGGTAACTAGTAACTTTTCCTTTACTGGTGGGAGTAAAAAGTAGTTAAAGGGTATCCGTTCGAATTTATAGTAGGCCTTTAGTGTCTGTTTGTATTCACTTAGTTGTTAACTGCATCCCAGTAGGTGATGGGAAATAGATCCTTGACCACTAGATGTAAATCTTGTATATCATCAGATAATGGTTAAATTGGGAAGCGAAGTAGGTGTCTGATAGTTTACTAAACTTATAAACTTTGTATAAGACAGTTAATGTAGCTCTGGTATTTCTCTATCCGTCAATGGAAGTGAATGTAGTAACGCTGCTGATATTGCAAAGTCTATTTCGTGCGGCCAGTCTGGGAGGAGGACTAGGATTTCCTCGTGTACTGCAAAGAGGTATATACGGATTTGTGCAAATATCAGTTTTAGTGTAATTTTTGCTAAGTTAAGGCAGTAATAAATGTATCAAGTGCAATCGTGAGGCTTTAATATAAGGAAGTCAAGGTTGCATATGTAATATATGGCTAACTTAGTTTTCAGTTTTTCATAAATTTGATTTCTGTTTGTTTTGTTGACGAATCTAACGTCATTGTGGCAACAGAACTTTTTTAGTGGCAGTTCATAGAGTGATTCAAATTCTATTTGATGTTTTGGAGCAATGCTTTTGTCTCAAGAAAATGACTTAAAGAAAGCAGTGTCCAAATATTGGATTTTTTGTGTAATTGCAGGTAGAATATTGAGTCGAGTAGGTTTTGTTTGTAATTTGTGTAACAGAAATTCTCGTAAATTATCCTGTGAGTCGAAGGCTTTGATAATAGATTCATAGTGCCATATGTCCATGTTAAAGGGTAGATGTCTTTTATTTGCACTTATTTTTAGAGTCGCAGTTACCCAGTCTGTTGGTACCTTTTGTTTGGTGCATGCACTCGACTGTATAGTTTCTTAGGTAGTGTATCTGCCTTGATGGTGGTGTTTGATTCGATTTTCATGGCATCCGGGTGGCTGTCATTTAATGTCAATTCATGGGCCATTCTAGTCCAATATTCCTCGGTAGGGTCAGCCCATGGATTGGGGCTAGTGACTAGTCTGGTGGAGTTAAGTCCTGTGGTAGTTTCCATCACCTGATATATGTTGTCCATGTTGGGTAATATGGGGACAGGCTCGGGTTCTGATATGATCATCAAATTTCTCACGCTTTTTGTTGTTGTTTGTTCCAATGATGTCATTGATTGATCTACTGGGGTAAGCTGGAATCGACACTTTAAGAAATTTTTCGAGTGGCAAAGTGGGTGGGGTATAAGTAGGTAAAGGCTGGTGGTGGTTTTTAGTTTGTTTAGCAACATGACTTTTTGAAGCAGCAATTGATTCAAGGACACTAGTTTGAATATCTTTTAGCGAAGTTTATTGGGCACCTTCCATTGGTAACCTTGGTTGTTGGTTTGAGATCATTGTTAGAAGGAGTTTCGAAAACACTAGAGGTGTAAGGAATAGATTGTTTCCCTTCCTTTTAGTTATTTTAGCGAACACAAATATAAACCAGATGCTTAAAGCCGTATCATTAATCACCTAATTATTTTTTATCAGAGGCCTATCCCTCTTCTTTTTCCTTAATATATATATAGTCAGGTTTCTTATATATAATTTCATTTTTTTTTACACCTCCCCCTAAAAAATCACCTGATTTTTGTCACTCCCCTTAATGAACTCAGCTTAGGCCCCGAGGCCTAGTATATAAAATTTGGAAAAATTTTTGTGCACATGCACATTGAAAAATTTTTTTGTGCACACTTTAAAATTTTTACATAAAATTGTGCACAACCTATATGTTAATTAAGAAAAGTCTTTGTGCACATGTGCATATCCAATTTAAAAATTGTGCATATAAAAAAAAATTGTGCACATGAATTTTATTCACTGCCGAGGCCTATAATTATAACATTATTTAGGCTTTTACAATATATTTTTGTTGTTTTCTTATAGCTCTAATTTGGGTTTAATTATCTACAGAAAAGAGTGCAAAAAATTTTATATGATACAATAATTAAATAACAATGATATAATAAATATATAAATAGTTATAATATAATAAAGAAAAAACTATTTATACAAGGGTGTAGCAATTTAGGGAAGTTGGTAAGTTGTCACCCCCAAGTGGCAGGTCTTGAGTTCAAATCCCACTGCCGACGCTTTTGAAAAAATAGACCCGTGTTCCGGTAACTGTTTCTTGTCGATCGGTTGGATATATTACCTGTAGTCCTTGGTTACCATCTTGAATAGGAGCTTTTGAGCGAAATTGTGTTTTGTGATACAGACAAATCCAAGGAACCAGAGAAACAGAAACCCATTTGGCAAGTCCCGAGTAAGGAGGTAGCTCTGATCTTTGACGGTGCTACCAAAAAAAATTGGAATATTGGACCGAAACCGGAGAACCGGACGTTGTCTTTGGGAACAAGGTCTACCAACCTGGCAGCCGAAGTCGCACCGGAGGAAAAGGACCCATGTTGAGGAATTAGTGACCAAGGGGAGAAAAACTATAATGGCACCTAATGCTGGGTAGATCAACCCTTCTGAGCCAACTGAATTGGAAGTCTGGAATATACCGGTGAAGGACTAGTAAGAAAATGATAGTAGGTACTGGAGTTGGAGTGAACCTTACAAGGGCAGTAGTAGGTAATGGTAGCGGTTACAGGGTATTCGCCTAACTGCAAGTTGTTTGCCTCGGTGAATGCGTAAGTTACCGAAAGTATAGGTGAATACCTGTGGGTGACAGGTATCGCTCTACCAGGCTACCGCAGGGGCAAATGCTCTCCAATAGGTGTTTGGCTAAAGCCTTAGGGTACTTTTAACAGCAAATTACTCTATGAAAGGGTATATTGGAAGGAACATTGAACATGGGTTGAAGCCAGAGAGTTTAAATAGGCAATTCCCTAGTTGGGTTGCAGGTATGGCATCTAGTGTAGAACCTTTGGGCGGACTACTTAAATTAGACAACCAAAAGTTGTACTGTGGCTAGTTGTACTCTCGTTATACAAATGTAATATGTGGCACAGTTATACTAACCGGGCCAACCCGCTTGTACCAATAAAGTGCTAGGGTACCTAAGTGGTCACCTTAATATTAAAAAAAAAAAAAACTATTTATACACTATGTGTATATACACGGTACTAATTAATTGATTTGCAAATCCACGAAATATATAAATTGAGAATAGAAATTTGTCGCACCTGCGACATGTCGCATCCATGACATGTTGCACCCTGATTCTGACCAATCAAATCGCACAATTTTGTAGACAAAAATTTAAGTTTAAAAATTAAAACTTTAACTAGTAAAATGTAAAAATAAATAAGCGATATCAAAACATATAACGTAAAATTTTATTCTGAACAACTTTTTCTAAGTCATAAAGATAGATTGTCTTAGTAAAAAAGTAATGTTTTATAAGAAAAATCAAAAATTTAATCATTAGCACATATAAAACTTTTTATTTACTAATATAATCTATATTTACGTTTAAGTATTACATGTAAAATTTTACGCTAAACAACTTTTTCTAAGTTAAAATAGTAGATGTTTTAATAAAAAAAAAGTTTTATATATGCTAACTTTTAAAATTTTTGATTTTTCTTATAAAATGTTTTTTTTACTAAGACACCTATCTTTATGACTTAGAAAAAGTTGTACAGAATAAAATTTTACATTATATGACATACTATTTTATATATATTTTACACTTTATTAAGTAAAATTTTAAATTTTTAAAAAATAAAATTTTTTAGCTATAAAACCGTGCAATTGATTGGCTGAAGCAGGGGTGCGACATGTCGCAGATGCGACAAATTTATTTTCCCATATAAATTATAGACCAAAAAAATAAACTTGATTTAAGGAGGGCCCCTGAATACTAATATGTTATATATATAAACCTTCGTCTTCAAATCTTATATAGGTGTACAAAAAAAATTTTATTATGGAAGTGTACATTGGCTTAAAGCTATATATTTAATGTATAACAGAAGTTTAATATAAGCTTTCTATACTTTAATAAAGTGTACAATAAAGCAAAATTTATTATTAAGCTAATGTATAATAAAGATTTAAATATTTAAGTTTGCTTTTTGGAATTTTTTGGATATTTTCTCAAAGTTTCATCCTGACCTTGCTTTTAATTTATATTTATTTAGAGTGTGGCAACTTAGGGAAGTTGTTAAGTTGTCACCCTCAAGCGACAGGTCTAGAGTTCAAATCCCACTAGAGACGGTTTAGAAAAATAGGCCTGTGTACCGGTAATATTTATTTGACCATCAGTTGGGTACATTACCTGTAGTCCTTGGTTACCATCTCGAATAGGAAGGAACTTTTGGGTGAAGTTGTGTTTCATGATATAGACAAATACAAGAAACCGGAATAATTGAAACCTATTTGGCAAGACCCAAGTAAAGAGGTAGTGAAGATCTTTGACGATACTGCGGATATCAGAATTTGGACCGAAGAACTGGACGAACACTCCGGGCAAGTGGGGCACCAACCTGGCCACTGGAGATGTACTGGAGGAAATGGTTCTATGCTATGGAATTAGGAACCAAGAGAAGTTAACCAAAAAGGCACCTAAAGCCGAGGTATAACAATCTATCTGGGCTAACTAGTTTGGTAGTTTGGGAGAGATTGGTAATAGGACTGGTTGATGTAGGTATCAGGATTGGAATGAACCTTGCAAGGGCAAGGATACTGTGCGGTTCAATGGTTAGCTCTGACTGCTAGTAGTGACCTCGGCTATTGCAAAGGTATTCAAGCCTAATCTAGAAATGTGTGGGGCATAGAAAGATTAGGGAAGTATGTACTACACCCTCTCTAGGGTAATCCGGTAGTTGGAATGCTACTAGATTACCTATAGAATTAGGGTGCAAGTAGTATGGCAAATGTCGATCTGGGTGGTCTTCAATTGAAACAGCACGAGGTTATGTGTAGGTGTGATTGGTGGGTGATACAGAACAGGTGACACTAGAGAGTTTAAATGGGTAATCTTCTAGTTAGGTTACAGGTATGGCGTATAGTGTAGAACCTTCGAGCAGACTACTCAAATAGGCAACCAAAAGTTGCATGTGTGGCTATATGTACTTTCATTAATGCAGAATGTATTATCTAAAAACCTAATAAAAAATCCACTTTCATGCGATATTGCAAAAAAAAAAAATAAAAAATTTTATATTTATTCATTATTTATTCAAAACTTTTCAGAATACATATTTTCTTATAGAATTTACTAATTTCTTCTCATTGTCTGATTGTCTAGAATTATTTATGCTAATTTATATATTACTTTCTAAATAAAATATGTTATTTTGTTAGGGTTAGGATTAAAGTTACTAAATAATATTATATAGTACTAAAATTTTGCAAAAAATTTTTTTTATTAATATACAAAAGATAATTTCTTAGACAAAGTTTTGCAATAAGTATGACTTTTCAAAACAAATTATTGTTTTAATCATCATATTATACCTGATTTTGCATTCAGATTGGCCAATAACAAAAATTGGTAGAGAAATTAGTATAACCTCTCTTATATACTGTACGATATACCAATTCAACATAATTAGTAAGTGTACACCAATCTTTTTTTAAGGGTAGGGTCTTTTTCAAATTGGTAATAACCAAATAGATGGATTGATTTTGCAGATCGTTAATGTGATAAAAATAGTAGACCAATAATCTTAAAACATTTTTCTTTATTAGAATTTTATAATTCTAAGCGCCCTTTACGCTTTTTACTAGCCTTTATTAATAATTTCCAATTTAAAGTAGTTACAAAATCTAATGCATTTTCTTTTAAACCCACCAAACTAGATGAATATGACAATGAAGTTGCTTCTTTGAAGTACTTAATTTCAACTTTTTCGGTAATAATTTCTAATAAAATTAATGAATCGATCAAATATAAGCAATCTTTGTTAAAATTGAACATTCAGAGGAGATTCTATAACTTTTTACAGAACTTAGATCTTTACTAATAGCATTTTTTCCTTTTGAACCCATAAAACAATCGGCAATATCATCTTTTGAGATTCGTAATAACTTAGGATCTTGGCTGGTAATTCTTTTTATTAACTGATCTATGATTCTTACTATCCAACTTACTTCGTAGCTAACATTTCGCCACTCAGTAGAAGTGGCTTCACGTCAATAACAATTATCACAGTTATGACACTCTGGAATTTTAGGATCTCTGGGCCATGCAAAAATTCGGTATGCTATTTGTTGTCTACATTCAAATTTACTCTCACAATAATGTATCATCTCTAATAATTGTTTTCTTTTTTCTTTTAAATACTTTTCCTAATTTGTGGGAGCTACCATTTCTGTCGAACTAGATAATTCATTAAATTCTTGCGATGTTGCGATAATTTTTTCTTGTATACTATATGAAGTAGTAATTAATTTATTTTATAGTTGGTTATTGAATTACCAAACATCATTTTACTAACAATTACTTCAAACACAGATAATTAATTTTTAGATAATTAATTTTAGACAATTAATTTATAGACAACTAATGTTTATTCATAAATGGTATATTTTATTTATTGTACAGGTCTTATGTAACAACCCGTGCTTTTTTCATTTACTTTTACACGGGATTGTTACATCAGACACCATGCAATAAGATAGTTATTATATGGGTATGTTGAATAACTCGTTACATATATAAGTTCATATTTAAATCCCGTGCCTTCGGCACAGAATATAACTGTGTGTAACTGGGGTATTCACTACAACCCATACAATAACTATTATTAATAGCTCTTTTTTACTGTAAAGTTTTTTATAAACTATATTTATTTAATCTTTAATTCTAGCCTAAATCCTAATAACAATAACTAAAAATTACTTAGTTTATGAAATGAGCTATCAGCAAAATATACTATTTATGAAAAATTTTGGCTATAAAATATGGTTTGAAGTAATTGTTAATGTATTAACTTATACCTTTCACGCTTACCATAAAGAATAAGTGTCAAAATATGAAGGTCAGCTCGAGAAAAAATATTACATTACGTCCACCATTACCATCACGACCAGCACAGCCTATTTCTTGAATAAAACTATCAAGAGATATCGGGAATGTAGTATGTATTATAGCCCTTATATCTGCTATATTAATTCCCATTCCAAAAGCATTTGTTGCAAACATAAATTTAATCTCACCATTTTTCCATAATTTTAAAGTTATATCATAATCTGCACTTTTCATACCACCATGATATATTTCTATATTTTTGGGACTTATAATGTTTACTAAGTAATTGACCAACTGTAATACAGTCAGATACAGATACTGAATAAATAATTACTCGACCATTTGGTATAGAGTCAATAATTGAAATTATAGCTTGTACTAGTTTTTCTTTTCCACGTGGTTTTGAAATTACTTCAAGTTTAAGATCAGATCTATAAATTTTGCTACTTTAGATAATTTGTAATTTAGAAGGTGCTATGATAGCATGTAATTTCTCTGCAGTATCTAAGGTACATGTCGCAGTTAAAAAAAGCATTGGAATGAATGGAAAATCATATTTTATTACATTTGACTTAGTCCAGGAATTTCTAGCAATTTAATAATTATTGTAAGTAGTTAGCTTTTTAGTAGTTATTATATATATATACTTACTTAAAATTTTCATATTCTTTAAACAATGGGCTTCGTCAACAACAAATTGTAATCCTTTCAAAGAATTAATTTTTTTTAACATATTTCTAAATTTTATATTTAATATATATTTCTCAGGTATAATTAGTAATATTTTTATTAATTCTAAAGCTAATTCACTAAAAATTCTTTCTTGTAATTCAGGAGGTTCTGACGAAGCATAAAAAGTTGCAGCAAGAATACCCATATATATTAATTCATGCTATAGCATATAATATTAAGGTTTTATTTATATATAGAGCATTGTCAATTATAATATATTATAGTATAACAATTATGTTTAGAATTTTATTTTAGTATATACCAAATAAAATTCTAAAATAATATCAATTATATTATAATATATTTTAATTAATAACATCTATATATACTTGCCAATTAATTGTCCATTAAAAACTTTAATGGTGTAAAAATGACTGTTAATCCTTTGAATAGAAGAAACGCAACAGCGTATATTAATGTTTTTTCACCTCCAGTTTTTAAAATTGTAAGTGTATAAGTCCATTGATAAAAGATTCAATACTTTCTTTTTGATATTCTTGATATTCTGACAAATTGAAAATATTTTTAAGTGCCGCATCTAAGATATCTGTATCTGAAGATTGAGCTGAAGATATATTATTATTGGTTTGAATTGGTATATAATTATTTATATTATATTTTGCCCAAAATTCACAAATAGAACATAATCCGATAGGATATTTTATTGTAAAAGTTAAGCATCCATTGCATTTAGCAAAAATATCGAAATCTTGAATAAGTGATGCAAAGGTAGATCGAAATTTTCGGTTTAACATTTCATCATTTACACCTATTTTATAAGGAAGCAGATCCTAATATATCAATTAATTTATAAATTTTTAATTTATTATTAATTAGAGTTTATATCCAAGACTTTAGACTTATTAATTTTTATATTATCGAAATTAATTGTAAGAAGTTTTATAATTATTATATTATTATAAGTATATAATATTTATAAAGATTTATCACAATTAATTTTATCGATACAAAGTTGAAAATATAATTAAATTATTAATAATTTTAAAATATACCTTATTATAATCAAATCCCTCTAAATGTTTTTTTTTGTTCTTTAAATTTAGTTGATCTAGATTTATTTCGTTCATTTATTGTATTAATATTTAATTGTCATTTATCATTTCTACTTTTCCATATTTTAATAATACTAATTATATCTTGTTCAGAAAATTCAGGTAATTTAGCTACTTTTCGAACTGTTTTTAACAAAGTTAAAAGATTATCATTATTGTGAAGAACTGCAAGAGCATGTCTAGCAAAAAAAAATTTAGGGTAATCAGTTTTTTTATCTGTATAATTTAATTTAATTGCCAATCCAAATAAGATTAGCAATATTTCTATATTTAGAATTGGGGCCAAACAAATATATAAACAAGGTAGTACAAAATCTAGATCAGGCCAGTATATATAAAATTTTTATATGATTTAAAGAATTTTAAAGATGTTTTTACTCATATCTTTTATCTACTAGTCCAATTTTAATGAAATTTTACTAGTAGATGCACAAGAACCTGCTCTAAAAATTTACTTATATCAAAAAATAATATTTACTTAGTAAAAAAAAACTTTTTATTAGGCCTAAAACAGATTTACTAACATATTGTTTATATATTTGTTTATCCCAATTCCAAATATGATAATAATATAGCTATAGTGCCAATCTTATCTAAATTGGTAATTAATACGATTTACTGCTTCATTTGCACTTGTTCGAATTGTTGTTATTAGCCCCTGTCCTGATAATTTTATATATTGTTTTAGATCTTTTAACACAACTTCACATTGATTTTTAGTATATAGCATTAAATTCGGTTCAGGAAGTATCATGTTAGGATTTTCAGTAAACCAACAAACTTCATTTCAACAATCTTTATGATTATTTTGCAAATGTGCTATTACGCCTTCAGTTTGCATTTTAAACAAATCTTCTTTAGTCGGTATTGGTAAATTAGGATCATTAGTACATGCAGTTGCTGCATATACACATTGAACATAATATTTCATAATCAGTGATTCAAGATGTTTCCATTTATTATTTTTGGCTAATTTTAATAAAGTTATTTATATATAAATTATTATAATATATAACTTGTAAAAGTTAAAAAAAATTTATTACCTATTTTTGCTCTAACATTTTTTGTTTTATGTTTTAAATCGGCACAAATTTTATGAACAATTTTTTGAGCACCAAGTGTTTTATTACTATTTAAATCTCCATCAATACCAACATCTAAAACGATTTCTGAAGTTTCAAATGCTAGTGATGTTTGTTCTATAATAGCTATTAATATTGCTTGCTCTATCATACTAGAATTACTATTATGATTGCCTTCATTAATTGTAATTACCTGTCCATCAGTTTTTTGATATTTTCTAGGCTTTTCTGCAATATGAAAATTGATAATAAATTTATGATCATTTTCTAATAGTAGGTAAAATTTTTTAGTAATCTATTTTAATTTATTATATATTTTAAACTTTATTACCATTTAAAAGTCCATTATATATAAATTCACCACTAGCAGC
Organism: Gigaspora rosea; assembly: GCA_003550325.1. Classification (NCBI taxonomy): domain Eukaryota; kingdom Fungi; phylum Glomeromycota; class Glomeromycetes; order Diversisporales; family Gigasporaceae; genus Gigaspora; species Gigaspora rosea. Next base: position 13,188 of record QKWP01002323.1, read on the forward strand.
TAGTGCTTCATGAATATGGCTCCATTAACAATCAAAATTAACTTCTAAATTAAATTATTTATTTTCAATTAATTTATCAAGAACTTTATATAATGCTTTTTGTGCTGAATTAACTGCTTCATTTTTTAAGCTGTCAAAAAGTTGATCTTGTTTAGCAAAGTATTGTGATTTACCACTTTGTCGTGTAATTCCAACTAATGCAAGTATAGACCGCCATTCTTCACGATTTACACCACCAACTAATCCTGCTGCTGCTACACTTGTTGAAAAATCCATTTCAGGTGATTCATTACTATATTCTGTTGAATTTAAACATTTGATTATAAGTTTAATTGCTAATCCATTTACTGTTATTGAGGGTTTTTTTATTAATAATTTCAACATTATAACAAATAGGGTATAGTTGGTTTAGTATTAATGTTAAATATACATTTGTATTTACGAATATTGTTGATCCTAATTTTACATTTTTAATTAAATTGTTAACCATTAGTTGAATCATATTAGTAGAAGAAATATTAGAGCTTTCATTATAATTTTCATCTTCTTAGCTATTAGTTCCTTTACTATATAAAAATTATGAGTTTAATATATAATATTTCAAATAAATATATAATAATATACCTTTCAGAATCTAAATAAGAACATAATTTTGTATTTAATTTTTGAATAGTTTCTAATGATCGATGTAATTTTTTTTGGTATTTTTTAATTCATTGTGCACTTCTTGAAGTTGAATTCCTAATACTTAAGTAACTGAACTAGAAGTATTCCAGCCCTCAGCTTTTATTTGAAGCACAGCTTGAATATCTTTACTATTGTCTAGTTTACGTGCTTTACGTTTAGCTGAATTAATTATTGTAATACAGTTTTTTTCTGTAGTAAATAATTTTTTAGCATGTTCAAATAAGTTTGAATATGTATTATTAATATACCCTCATAGCCATTCTATATTTTCTTTACAATTAAGTTCAAGAACACATGTCATTTATAATGCACCTTTATATTTAATTGAAGCTGATTGTAAATGATTTCGCAAACTGTTTAAATTATTTGAAAAATGAGATTTTTGTTCAGTTATAAATTTCCAATCGCTTCTATAATCTATCCATTTATAAAAAATCATTTGTTGAGCTTCATTCCACTCAAGACTAATTTTTAAATAAACACCATAATATGTATATATTGTATAACCAGAAATTAAAGGTACATAAACTTTTTTATTTAAATCAGGTTCAATACCATTAACTGTTAGCAGTTAATATAATCTTAATTGTTTATTTGTTTCATTATAATTATTAGGAAGCGTTGCATATTGTGGCAATAATTGAAGATATTGTGATTGGTCACTAAAAAAATAATTTTTTGTTTGTCGCATATATTTTATGCGATTATTATTAAGCTCTAAAAGCCTTTGAATCCATTTGTTGCCCTATAGTTAGATATTAAATTAACAACTGATACTATTTTTAGACACTAGTAATATATAATACAATAATTTTTGAAATAAATTACAAAATTTTTCTTAACAAATATATTAATTTTTATTCATACTATATTAAACACATATAGTATTTTGTAAAAAATATGTTAAAAGTGTTGATTTGAACGATACTGCAAAACGAAATAATAATTAGCAGCAGGTGTTGAGAATTAGCAAGTTCTTTGTATATTAATATATAAACAAACTTGCAAAAAATACTAACAAACCAGTGCTAAAATAGTTTAAAATATGCAGCAAGCTTTTTAACACGATATATAAAAGTTTTTTTATATACTTTAGTTGTTTTTTATAACTAAGTAAGAATTTAACGGTTTTAACGAATATTGGACCATGATCAACATTAATATATATTGTGTAACCTTACCAAAAAAGACCCTACTTTAATAATATTAATTAAATATACATTAAAGGTCAAGCAAATTTGCTATCAAAAAGCTCATTTTTGTACACAAATAGACAAACGTTTTAAAAAATTTAGTTTGAGTATACGACAAAGGTTTTTTGCATATATTCAGGGGTCCTATTTAAGGTTAGGGTTAGGGTCAGCTTTGGGATTGAAAAGGGTTATAGTTTATAAAAAAATTTTGCAAGAAATTTTTTTTGTTAAAGCCCAAAGTGTAGTTTTATAAGAAATTTTTAAGTTATTATATGTACTTGTGTTTATATACTAGTGTACAAATAGTAATTGTTTATTGTAAGCTACAGAAATATATTCAGAAGCATCTAGTAACTGAGGTGGAGTATTATCACTTTTTCAATTGTATTAATTAGTGCCAAATTTGGGTATACCAGTACTAAAAGATCTAAAAGACCAAAACATCCTAAATGCCTTATCAATCATTTAATAAATAAAAATGATATTAGCACCAACAGTGCTATTGGTAATTTATATACTAAAGTAGCGATAAGAGCTTTAGTAGTGATAAACCGATACAGGATGTAGATAAGATTTTTTGGATTACGTGAAAATCTGATCTACGATCAAGATTGGCCCTTTCTAGTTACAGATCATAACAGTTCATTTATAGCCCTTTTTTTATATTTTCTTTTTTAATTTTTTTATTATAATTTTTTTTCATCGTAATTGGCATCGTTGTTTGGAGTCGTCGTATACTTATGCCGTTACTTGAAGTTGCCGTATGTTATTTTCTTGCTTGGAATCCTTGTATGTTGGTGCTTTCATCGCAAAGTGTTTAATAAAGTAGTATTGTACAGCAGTACAGATTCGGCGGACATAAAAATTATTGTGCTATTTTGCAAAATATATTGACAGTTAAAGGTTGGGGTAAGTGATAATATAGTCTTTTTTCGAGTTGTGTTAGTCGAAAGATTAATTTTGACGAATTTTTTTTGTTTTATAATACATACTTTTGATGTTTGTAAAGAACTTCCTCTGAACTTACCAGTGCTGTCTCTTGGAGCTATTGTAAATTGATGTCTTCGCTTGGAGTTGTCATATGTTGACATTGTACCATTCTTGGCTCAAATTTGTGGTGCCTGCTATAGATGGGTTCGATTGTAGCTAGAGGGTTAAGGTTAGAAAAGCGCAGGGCATTGTCTGAAATTGGGTTGTGGAGTCTGCGGACCGCAACAAATTTTAAATTTTCGCAACCAAAATTTGAAGTGCATATGCAAATTCTGCACATAAATTTGCAAATTTTACTTATAAATTTTGATTAAATACTTTTACGCGCAACTAAATTTTATAAATTCTTATAATCCGCAACTATTTTTTTTTATTTAGTTGCAGCTCGCAACTAATCTAAAAATTGAATTTCAGACACTGGCGCAGGGTTTGTGTAAGAGTTAGATAGGTTAGGTAGTACATAATTAGTTGTAAGAGCTGAAAGGGTTTGGGTAATACAGAATTAATATAAAATAATATTGATTAATATTAAAAAGTTGGCTATAAAATAAAAAAAATAATTTAAAATAAAAAATAAAATTTTAAATATTTTAAATAAAAAAAAATAATTTAAATAATTTAAATAAAAAAAAAATTTAAATAATTTAAATAAAAAAAAAATTAAATAAAATAAATAATAAACCTACTTGGCTGTTTGCTTACTTTAGATTCGATAAAACAATTCAAGAATCGAATTAATACTTTTTTACATTAATTTTCGACTAATAGGAACTCAGAAATTATTTTGTAAAATAGCGCACAAGGGTGTAATTTCGAATTTTGGTTCGAGTTAAAGCAAAATAATTCCTAAGTTCCTATTATTCATAAATTAATGTAAAAAAGTATCGATTCGATTCCTGAATCGTTTCATTTAATTTTAATTTTTTTTTTATTTTTTTTTTTTAATTCGATTTAATTTTATTTTTTAAATTATTTTATTTTATTTAAATTATTTATTTATTTTATTTTTTTATTTTAAATTATTTTTTTAATCCCACATTATTTTATATTAATTCTGCATTACCCTAACTCTTCTAGCTCTTACACTAATCTCACGCTACCCTAATCCTAACCTATCTAACTTATTTTATTTATTTTAAATTATTATATTTTATTTATTTTAAATTATTTTTTTTATTTAAATTATTTTTGATTTTATAACCCACTTTTTAAGATTAATCAATATTATGTTACATTAATTCTGCATTATCCTAACCTTCTAGCTCTTACACTAACCCTGCGCTACCTAACCTATTTAACTCTTACACAAACCCTGCGTTATCCTAACCTTAACCCTCTAGCTACATTGAACCTACCTATAGTACCAGGCACTACAAATACAAGCCAAGAATTGTACGAAGTCAACATATGATGACTCCAAGTGAAGACACTGACTCCAAGAGATAGCACAGGTAAGTCAGAGGAAGTTTTTCACAAATGTCAAAAGTAAGTATTATAAACCAAAACAAATTTGTCAAAATTAATTTTTTGACTAACACAACCCGAAAAAAAACTATATTATCGCTTACTCCAACCCTAAAATTTTACTGCCGTACAGCACTGCTTTATTAAACATTTTGAGACAAAAGCACCAACAATAATTCCAAGCAAAGAAAACAACGTATAGCAATTCCAAGTGATAATATAAGCATACGAGCATATGACGACTGATAAAAAAAAATTAAAAAAGAAAAATATAAACAAAAAAAGGAGCTATATATGTACTGTTATGATCTGTGTAACTAGGGGGTCAATCTTGATTGTAGGTCAGATTTTCATATAACCCAGAAAATTTCATCTACATCTTGTATCTGTTGTAGTGATATGGCCTATAGTTCGGCATAATTAATTAAATGTATATAATAAAGGGCTTGCACTCAAAGAAGCATTATCAATTGTTTGGTTATTGATAAACTACTTTTCTGTTATCCTCACTCACTAAATACACTAACGATCTACTACTAAGTGGCATAGTAGTATAGCTATCTTTTGTATTGATTGTTAGGGTTCCGAAGTTCAGTTCAATAGAGGTTCAGGTTCAGGTTCAATGAACCTGAACCTGAACCTGACCTGCTCTAAAAGTTCAATACTGAACTGAACCTGAACTTAAAATTATTGAACATGAACCTGAACCTGAACTTAAAAAAAGGTCAGTTCAGGTTCAGTTCAAGGTTCATGAACATGTTCAGGTTCATAATATATGTGCATGTTTACCTAAATCACAAAGTTAGGATCAATTAGTAAAATTTAGAAAATCATAAAAATTTGTATAATTTTATTAATAAAATTATACAAATTTCTAAGATTCTCTAAATTTAGCCAATTGATCATAACTGCTTGCACTAAGTCAACTTGTTAAGCACCAAAAAATACATCAAATCGGCATATTTTATTTTTACTTTTCTTAAAATTTGAAGAAAAGATGCTTAATTTTGGAAATTTTCATCAAAAATTCAAAATTAAGCATCTTTAACGCAAATTTTAAGGAAAATAAAATAAAATAGACCGATATGATGTATTTTTTGGTGTTAAGCAAGTTTACTTAGATCAAGAAGTTATGATCCATTAGTAAAATTTAG